>BJCO01365526.1:0-14415 GCA_018326465.1 Flaveria floridana
GAATAAAAAAAAGGTTATATATTATTATTTAAAAGAAAAAATAATAAAAAGAAGGATGGATCATGGGAATGGAACAATCCAAGCGACTAGCATGTGCAATGTGGGTCACGTCGGCGTCACGTGTTTTGCCCGATCAAGGTCGGATAGGTGAAGACATAACAAATGGGGTGTTTACACCTAATCTACTCTATTCTTGTTTTATATATATTAGCGTATTGTGACGGTGTGTCGTAGCGGTATACAGAAAGAAAAAATAATGACGTTGTAATGGTATAGTTAAATTTTTGAAAAGCATTAGATATACAAAATTATAAAAGAAAAAAAATCAAAGTTTAGGTTGATAACCTTACCTTTTTAATATGCTTATTATTCAAAGTGAAAAACAAAACAAGAATGGGGTGTGGAGTACTGGGAACCGGGGAGAGTTAGGGAATACCCTGTCCCAGGTGGGAATGCCATACCCTTAACCTGGTAAGCAAAAGTTAACTTTGACTCGGTGAAAATTCATCGGTTGTTATACAGCCATTTGATTTGTATCGTATAATATACATATGCACATAGTGAAAATTCGAGGAAATGAGAAAAAAAAAACAAAATGACACCTAAAATAGAGAAAACTAGAAAAAAAGTAACGTGATATTGATATCTTATACGGGAGAGACCGAAAAAATAAAAGGACTCCCTCTTAGATAATAAGTGTAACAATAGTAATTAAAATGAAAAAGAACATGAAGGTAGACAATGTTAAGAATAAAATATATGTTCAACTTATCAAATCTCCATAATTAAGATGCCACGTCATCTATTTTTCATTATTGGCATCTCATGGTACGTATATATAACTAGTAATATAACTTTTGCAAACTATAATATTAAAAAAATTAATAAGTGATTAAAAAACCGCATAAAAATTTTAACAATCATTTATATAATAATTAAGTAAATGAGACGCCGCTTATCACGATTTAATGAATCGTCATTTACTTTTCCAGCTTTCTTTCCCTCACTTAATAAATAAACTTGATTTTTTGCTTATCTTCTTAATTCCTAAATCATTAATAAAACCATTTAATGTTTGTCATGAAGGAGAGACTAGTAAGATTCGTCTGATCTTTATCCAAGAGGTTGATGATTCAATTCATAAGTGCATGTATAAAAAGTAAATAAGAGTATATTAAGAGTCTTTGTTTATTTAACTCATGTTAAGTTGTATTAATATAGCAAAACTCATTACAAGAATACTATATAGTGTATAAAGATAACAATATTATTGATTTTGACAAGTTAAAAGTGATGGTTTGTGACCAGTAAAATGGAAGAGGATATATATTTAGCATTGCTATCCTTGCATATTCTTTTTATCTACATCTAAAAATTTCAAAAAGAAGTTAGGGTTTTACAATTTATTAGGAGTTAACAAACTTTATACGTATTAGTTGGAAAGTGTGAAATCACGATTTAAGGGCATAACCTTTGATCCTTTTTTAACTACGGTTTACCCAACTCTCAAGCTCACCTCTAAAACCCTAAATCATTCGTTTGTAGCCATAGTTTTGTTTTCAAAAAATAATTGATGTCTTTAATTTGATTTTTAGTTTTATGTAAAACATATGGGATGTTATTAATTCAGGTGTTTACCTGGATATCAGATTTAATTTTTCATTATATCACTATAATATTACTTTTAATTTCAAAGATTTGAGATTATCTATAAAGTAGAGAACCTCATAAAATGGTGATGTTATGTCATTCTCTAAAACTATTCAAGATCCACCCTGTTGCAAGATTCAAAATCTAATAACACAATTATTTGATTGTTCATTGAATATATTAGCTTTTGATTACTTTAGAAAAAAATATGTTACTTAATAATACAATATTAAAATTAAAAAAATGTTAAAGGGTAATGACTAATGATGATCATTGAACACATGGAATCAATGGCACTGATTAACAGCTTTGGAGAGATCAGATTGACACCTATCTTCTTTCCCTTTTTTTCAACTTTTAACTTTGAAGTTGGTTGCCAATGGAACATGCATATTTTAACCTTTTTGGTACGTTTGACATATATGATATATATAATAATTAGTTTAATGACTACATTTTTTTAATTTAATCTTTAAGGGGCTGAAGTGATAGATTCAAGTTATGGGAATAATTCATGAGCAGCGTGCTACGACTGATTATAATAAAGTTTTTATAAAGACATATAAAAAGTAGGTTGGATACCGGGCCCGTGTGTTACACGGGTTGAAATAAAAAAAAATTATATAATAGATTATATTATATGTATAATATTCTAATATATGTTATAGATGACATATAAATGAAAGTACTATATATAAAAAACATATTTAATTTATAAACAATAGTATAAAGAGACAAGATTTTATTATTCACAAATATCCATAAAACTCTTTTTATTCATTTTTAAAATTTTTAGTTTTAATAACGATTAGCTATAAATTAAATTATATTTTAATAAATTAAGTCTCATTAAAGTATTTTTAATAAAACATTTTTTATTTTTGAAAAAAAATGATTAATATAGTATTAAATTAGCATTTATTAAAAAAAATTTGAAGTCAAGATCTTTATCAAAATTTATAAATTTAATATGGTGATTACTTGTAGACTATCTTATATGGAGCCTAGGTGTAAATGATTTTGCTTTATTAGTATATATTATTAGTATAAATAATTCGAGGCATGATTTTTAAAAAGATTATATAATAAAAAACGAGGTAAAGAAGGAACTAAACAAAAAAAAAAAATAGAGTAAATCCATGGTATAAAGAAGGGAAAAACACAATAAAATTATATAATAAAAAACAAGTTAAAGAAAGAACTACACCAAAGCTGTAGACACTAGTTACAATAACAAAACGAGGAGAGGTAAAAATATTGGTTAGAATTTTCAAAATTGAACCGCTTAGGGAATGTTTTTCTTGAAACTGACAATAAAACTTAATTAAAAACCGACTAACCTGTTACAACTGTTAAAGGAGCCGCTATATGATGGCTACATAGATGTTTATAGTCATTGAAACTGTGTTTTGTTACCCTCATATATTAGTATTATTGTTCTCTACCTTTAAATCATGGAAAAAAATCAAATATGTAAAGTTTGCACACTATGTTGCATTGAGCGCTTTTTGTTTGTATAGCTATCCATGATATACAAACATCATAAACAAACACCACATTATTTCAAATCCTATAACTTTCATAATCACTCGAACCAAGGTTTTTTTTTATTAATGCTCTTCTTCAAGTTCATTCAACCTGTCATCTTTGGTTTAACTATCCTGTGAGCTTACATATGAACCACATTATTTCTATGAAAGTTGTCAAAATAATTAAACAAAAGATGAAGAGTTTGATGGATTTGAAAAACAAATTGAACAAGAAAAACCTTGATTTTGTGTGACCGGGAACGTGTAATGCTTTGAAAATAATATGATGTTTGTGCATTGATGGTTTGTGCGTATATATGATTATACACAAAAAGTGTGCATTGCAGTGTTATTTTGGGGACTTAAGAGCATACACAGTGAAGTCCTTAAATATATGTGTGTGTGTGTTTGGTATATTATATGGAATGATTTTGAGTGGTTGTGAGTGAAGGAGAGAGAAAATGTTATTGTGGATTGATATATTTGAAGAATCACTGTACAATCCTTATAACTTTTTTAATATTTTTAAAGTGGTTGTGAGTGAATGAGAGAGAAAAAAGTAATGATAAGGGTATAAAAAGTATTATTTAATTAAAAAGGAGAGAAAAAAAATATAGTGATTTTTAATGTAATTATATGGATAAAGATAAGGAACCCACTGTGGATGCTCTAAGCCACAAACGATTATACGAAGATGATAACGAATTTATGTTATGTATTTCTACAAATAAATAAAAGATGAAATTATTGACTTTATCTTATATATTTAGACTTTAACTAAAAGTTTTATTAATAAAAATGTGTATGAAAAAAACGGTCTTTTTATGGTTAGGGACCATTTCGGTTATTAATCTAACAGGTTATTTTAGGTTAGTTTTTTCAAGTACCATGAAATGTTATTAGAAAATGGTTAATACTCGAATCAACTTTTTTTATCTAATATATACACCTTTATGAGACTTTTTATTTTCTTTTTCTATATCTTGGTAATTCGTGTTGGCCATCTCTTTTCTTTAGGTTTTGAATATTTTAGCATTGGTAATGGTGTTAATTAAGTCATTTAGTTTTCATATTATATTTAATTACAAATCTTATCATGTTTTTTATTAATATTTTATTTCACTTAGGTAATATTTTATTCTTTTTTTAGATGTGAAATGATGTTGTGGATTTTAGATATTTTTTAAATATAATTAACATGTTTTTATTTTTTTAATACAATTAACATGTTTTTATTTCTATTTTTAATATAATTAACATGTTTTTATTTTTATTTTTTAATATAATTACATATATTAAAAATCTCAAACCCGCATTTTTACAGAGTAAAAATCAATAATGCCTTTCATTTGATGGTTTAAGGATCCAGTTTAAATAAAATATACATGATTAATACAATTTGAAGATTGTAAAATTTTGTTAATTTTGTTTATGATATTTTCCATTTTTTTTAAAATACAACACCCAACCACCGTCCCCCTCACCTCACTGTCAGCCCAGCCCTAATTTTTGCCCACCGTTGCTGCCCACCACCACCCACCGCCGCCCATCATCATCATCATCATCATCATCATAACATCATCATCATCATCATCATATAGGACTCTTCAATATACAATCTTTTGGGACGAAAGACGTTCGAGAGCCATTCATGATAAATTTAAATAAAACACTTCACTAAAATAAGAGATCAAGTTTGAACCTTTATTATTGTTGTGTTTCATTCACTGCTGGTATGTTCCATTTCCTTACTTCTTTGCGGTTTGTTTGCCGATTTCTATGTGGGTTTCTTGGGCTTCTACTTGGTGTTGGTTATTCTTTATCGTGAATGCTTTTGCAGCACCAAGAATGCGTGTGGATTATATCACCTAGTTTATGCACACAAAGTGTTCGATAAAAGTCCTCAATGATAGCATTAGTAGTAGATAGTAATAGGGCTGAGTTGTAACTTGTACTTCAATTGGATAAAGTGATGTTACCATCGATTAAAGATTACTGCTTTTTCCGGTAAATGAAAAAAAAGTGATGGCCAAGTAGATTCATTTCAAGAATGTTAAAAAATGGTTGCTTGAATGCTTAAAAATGGTTGCTTGAATGCTTAAAAATGGTTGCTTGAATCATTGAATGCTTAAAAATGGTTACTTGTTACAGCCTACTTTATGCATTGGGAGTGATTGTTAGTTTTCTGTCTTGCTTGACTGTGAACTTCTCTACTCCTGCAGAAACAAAGGATGTCAGTTTATAAATCCAATTTTACTGATTTCCCCTTTTTTATGATGTAGTTTATAGGTGCAGCTGCATACAGGCTGACATGGCTAATAGCAAGTATGAGTATGTGAAATCATTTGAAAGCGAAGATGAAGTGATGTATCCAAACTTGATTGTAGTTCGAATTGATGGTCGCAATTTTGCTAGGTAAACCTACATCCATAATATTTCCAAATTCCATCCAGTGTTAGCACAGAGCCTACAACATCCTATATCATTTTTACTTTTGTTGGTTCCTAAGCTTTTTTCATATACTGAGATTGGAATATGTACTATAGGATTATTTTAGTCGCTTTTGATTTATGGATTAAGTTCACATTGTATTAGAAAGAGGAACTCCTTAAATTGGCCATAAACTTATGATCACAGAACACACAATGTCTCATTTATACTCTTACTTATCTTGATCGGTGCTTATTACATAATATATATAAAAGTTTTACTATTGTAGCCACCCACCCAATTTGGCAGATTTTCTGAAGTTAATGAGTTTGAAAAACCAAACGACGAAAGAGCTCTAAATTTGATGAACTGTTGTGCAACCTCGGTGTTGGAGAAGTACCCAGATATAATCTTGGCTTATGGTTTTAGTGATGAGTACAGGTGAGACCCTGTTTTTTCGATCATTACATAAAATATTAAAAAGTAAAAAGTTGTATAGGATTTTTATTTATTATGTACTGATGTCCCATGCAGTTTTATTTTCAAGAAGGAAACCAAATTCTACCAAAGGCGTGCCAGGTAATATTCTCTTACTGGAGATTGTTTTCTACAACAACTCCTAATTAGTGTAATTATTTTTATGTAGATCACAAGTTTGCTGACCTTCTTTAAGCCCTCATTTGTACAGTCACTTGTTATTAGAAAATTCTTGAATTATATTGGAGTTGTTTTTTCTAGTGTCGGTTTAACAATGAAATTGACACTGCAGCAAGATGCTCTCGCTCATTGTCTCCTTCTTTACATCTTTATATGTGGCAAAATGGAGGGAGTTCTTTCCCCATAAGGAAATTAGATTAACTCCTTCATTTAAATCAAGAATCATATGCTGTCCATCAATGGAGGTTCTTCAGGCATATCTTGCATGGAGACAAAGAGAATGTGAGTTATTAGTCATTGAACATTCATGCAAGCATTTACGTTCAAGCTAGGCATTAATGCTTTCGTGCATATTTATATCAGGTCATGGTAAAAACCAGTACAACACTTGCTTCTGGATGTTGATTAAAAGTGGCAAATCTGAAACAGAAGCACATGACATGTTGAAGGTGTATATTTTGTTAAATGCAAGTTGTTTTCAAGAATGCATCATTCGTTTGTTCTTAATGACATTCTATCCTTCTTTTTTTATCCTATATGATTTATTTAATATGTTGCATATCCAATGTGACTTCTTATATTGCATACGGCTTATATATAGCGCACTCAAAAGCAAGAAAAAAATGAGCTCTTATTCCAACAATTTGGAATCAACTACAAAAATCTTCCAAGAATGTACCGCCAAGGTTCTTGCATTCTCAAAACAGAGGTATCTCATATTGAATTTTTGCGTATTTGTTATTTCATCTTTTAATTAAATGCATTAAAGATTTTGGATACTCGTGATATTTGAATTGAGTATGGAAAGCAATTTTTACTTCTCACTTGCATTTGTCATAGTGTCATACAACTTCCTTAAAGCTGAAATTAGCTATCACTCAGGTTGATGAAACCTTAAAGATCCATGACAATGAATCCCCTGTGAAAAGACTGAGGAAGATGGTTAAAGTTGTCCATTCAGAAAATATAGCCTCTAGAAGTTTCTGGAATGATTATCCCCATCTTTGCAAGGAGCTAGGTTGTTTTGAGCAGAATGTGAATAATGTAAAACACGAGTATATGAAATTGTTTCAGTCTGAGAGCAAGTTGCTGCCGTTTACTTGGATTGTCATAAGAATAGATGGCTCTCATTTCCACAGGTATAACCATATTATGGAAGAAAGATTATATATTAACATACTGATTATGTAAAAATGTAGTAGATTTCTTTTATTTAACCTGTTATTAAGCAAATATAACCTAAATTGACCCGTTTCCATATTTATGGGTTAAAATTACCACATCTACCAAAACTTGAGCTTGAAAATTGGCTACTCTACTTTTATTCTATGTTCTTTCCCACTAGATTTTCTGAGGTTCAAGGATTTGAGAAGCCTAATGATGAGCAAGCGCTGAAACTTATGAACTCATGTGCAGTTGCTGTATTAGAGGAGTTTAATGACATTGTTTTTGCATATGGAGTTAGTGATGAATTCAGGTAAGGTTGTTAAATCAGTTGTTCAAGATTAATTTTGTGAATTCAATGCAATGTGTGATTACTGTTGAAATTTTCTGATTTCAGCTTTGTTTTGAAGAAGAATACTCAACTATATCAAAGACATGCCAGGTCTGTCTTACATTCTTTGTACCCATAGTGCAAAATATTTTTATTTTCAAATTAAACGGGCTTTATTATAATTTAATTTGGGAACTGTTAAGTTTCTATATATATTTGTTCTCTCCATATAAATTGACGCAGTTAGAAATTATGGTTCAGATGATGAATGCATTTCTTTTCTATTGGTATCGTATGATAATTATATAATATATACAAAAGTGAACTAGGCACCTGTTTTTTTTTCTCGTATTCTTTTTTGCCCATTGTTGAACCTATCCTTTTGAATTTGCAGTGAAATAGTTTCTGCTGTTGTCTCATTTTTCTCTTCTACATATGTTATAAAATGGAGAGAGTTCTTCCCTAACAAGGAATTAAAATACCCACCAAATTTTGATGGAAGGGCAGTATGCTATCCTTCATACGAGATTATAAGAGATTATCTAACTTGGAGACAAGTTGACTGTGAGTGAATGTGTTCTTTCTTTCCTTAAAAGTTCACAGTATTATTTGATTATTATAATAAAAAATATACTCACATTATTAATTAATCATTTAGGTCATATAAACAATCAGTATAACACTTGCTTTTGGATGCTAGTCAAGTCTGGTAAAAGCACAAGGGAAGCCCAAAGTCTCTTAAAGGTCCTGATTCTCTTAAAGCATATAAGTATAAAATACTTCCACCAGCATTTTTGTTTTGCATAGCTGAACTCATATCCATATGATTTGGAATCATAAAAATTGAGTAATATCTGTCTAAATATCTAAATCAATGCTGTCAAAAGCTTGTTGAATTGGCTACTTAAATTAAGAAATTGCCTTTTTATCAGTGTGTTTGTTATACAGGGTACTCAAGCACAGGAAAAGTATCAGATGCTCTCTCAGTTATTTGGTATTGATTACAATACGCTGCCCGTCATATTCCGTAATGGCTCTTCTGTATTCTGGGACGAGGTTATCTCTCTCTCTCTCTCTCTCTCTTTCTCTCTCTCTCTCTCTTTCAGGGCAAACTTATCCTTTAATAATTAATAATGAAAACATTTATAGTTGCACATGCAATGAATCCTGCTACTTGTTACAAAAACAATTATACTTTCTAAAATTGATTGTTTTGAGTCAAGTGGGTAGAAAGATTGTTTTCAAAAGTTTAATGACTTTAGTAGCGAGTTTTAAGGTCCAGTGACTAAATAAGAAATGAAGTGAAAGTGTGTTTTATTTAGTTATTACAGACTGCCCTTTCTTTCTAGTATGTTGTTGTACATGTAAACGCGGTTCTTAAGATCTGTGTATGTCCAGGAGATGATGATGACAGATGACAGGGCCGTTTCTCGCAAGAAGGTGGTTGTGGAACACCCAAATATAATTGAAGATGGCTTCTGGGAAGCACACCCGCTCATACTTGAAGTGACATCCCTGAGGTCCTAATTTCTTTCCTTGACATGATAAATAGGGTCCCCGTAAACCAACTAAACCTCTGCAATTTGGCTGGTTTGGTTGGTTCTATGTTACTATGATTACAAAAAGTAACTTGATAGAATAGAACTGTTCTATGCATTAAAAATACAATTTTGAACGAATTCATCTGTCCCGTATGAAAATTCATCATGCTTACTATTTCGGTTACTTAAATCTTTTAAATATACTCACTTGACCTATTATAGACAATATATAACCTTAATCAACTTGTTCAAAAGTTGCATCAATTAGAAGCATAGTAGTTGTAACAATTCCCCAACTGGACGTTGATGATTGTGCTTTAGGTGACACGATAATCCAGTCCAAGGAGGCGGTCTAGAATTCTTGTTGCAAGCCCCTACACCAAGAGCATGTTAAATTTCAGTTATAAGCCCCTACACCAAACCAAGAGTATGTTAAATTTCAGTTATGATAATGTAAGTTTATCATCTTAATTGGTTACAAAACACTAATCTTATTTATGAAAATGTCAAAAGGGGAATCAAAGAGGAGGTAAAAAAACAGAATTGAAGAGTTTTACAAGTGTGCAACTTTTTTTTTAATTTTATTTTACAAAAGTTTATTGAACTTTAACGATTTGCCCTATTATTTTCTCCACCATTCATGACATAACTCATGTTTGGTGCTCGACTTGACAATACATCATTAAAAGAGATCAGTGAAGGATGTGAATGTCATCGTATGAACCCAATGTTTCAAAGAATGTTTCTTGTCCTTAAGTCATATGATGCGATAGATTTCCAAAATCGTTGTGGGTTTACTGTTTCTACCTACATATTGTTCGGTCCATTGCAATTTTTTCATCCTTGTGTGTCTGTAGTCAATGTTGCCTATCACACTGGAAATACATATTTTCTGACATGAAGTAGTATTGTTAAATCATCTTTATTAGGTCTTCTAAGTTATTTACCTAAAAGACCAAATGACATATTCCACTTCAAATTTGTTTCTAGAAAACCCAAAGAAGTGCTCTTTGATCAGTTGAGGATCAGTCTTTCAAATTGTCGTTGGTCAAGATCCCATTGAGCTTGTTTAACGTACATTTCATGAAAAAAAATTGAATTTTCATCCTTTAGGAATAAGTAATCCCATCGTATAAGGTTAATCGATATTTATCTTCTAACAATAATCATGAAACACCATCACACCCTCTTGAATAAAAGTTAATGACCAAAAAAAATAATAATGTGTCACCTAGGTGGATCGAATAAGTTTGGCGTACGTACTCATTCACCCGCTCCCTCCTCTTAACGAGGACAGGTGAATCATAACATACATTACAAGACTAATGACCACCAAGAGTTAGGGATGGTTTGATAATTTCTGAATGATTAAGTGCTGAACCAATAAGAGGTATGAACCAATAAGAGGTATGAACCATTAAGTGCTGAACTATTAAGAGATCTGAATCATTAATAGCTAGTATATTCAAAGACAAATGTCTGATCAATTCAGATAAGAGTGTTTAACCATTTAGGATTAAACCTATTAACCATTCAACATTAGTATAATGCTTAAACATTCAGAGGCAAATGTCTGAATCATTCAGATATGTGCTCACGAAACAAACAGTCTAAACCATTAAGTGCTGAATCATTCATACATCTAAATCATTAAAAAGCTGATTCAGTTGCTGTAAAACATCCCCTTAATGAATTATAAAATTACTAATACTAATATTTAACAGATAAGTCGCAACTTGCATTTACGATGTATCTTAATCCTAAATTTATTGAAAGTATACATGCATCACAAAAAGTCAAAAACATTTTTTATAGCTCAAGTTGGATGAGTATAAAGATTGCGATCCATTGGCGATCAGCATCAATACCCCCACTGCGTCTGACACGTCAACAACAAGAATGACACCTGTACCAGCTGCTGTCCCACACACTCGTTCAGCCGCCAAATTCAAACCAATCTTTACACGTGTACACCCGCCATCACCCAACCCTTTAAATCGATCCGATCACACATCTCCGATCACTCCACCGGTGATTTCATTGTTCAAATTGGTGTAGTTTCTGATATCGATATATAGCACCGATGGCGACCAACGGCTCTCAGTTTCCACCGCAAACACAAGAACAACAACCGGGAAAAGAACATGTCATGGATCCAACACCACAGTTCATAAACCCTAATTACAAACCAGCTGATAAACTCACTGTAATCTCACTTTATCAACTTTTCACTTGCATTTCATTTCATTATAAATATTAAATTAAGAGTTTTTGCCTTTTTCGTTTAGTGTTTGTGCCGTGGTTAATTTTTAGTTTAAAAATAACTAACGAATTCTAGTTTTTCCGACCTCACTGAGACTATGAGGAACAAGGCATTCTAAGAAAGCCTCAAACTCATATCCTTGCGCCACGTGGCCCCAACTAGATAGTGGGGCTTTCCCTTCCTTTTTATTGGAGTAGGGCATTCTTTGGAATGCCCATTTTTTTTCTTTTTTTCTTTTTTTTTTAATTTTATTTTAACTTTCAAAAACACCATTCAAGGCGTTCTATACAGGAAGTTTGGGAGGATTTCAAGCCCTTGAACGCCCCATGGGGCAATGTAGAGGGCGTTCTGGGGCGTTCTGGGGCGTCTTATGGGGTATTCCATGGGCTATAACGCCCTTCTCCTCATAGTCTGAGTGGCTAACAGTCGAAAATGAATCATTATGATCTATGATTATTATTGATGATGATTTTTTGATAAATTATTATGGATTTTTTTATAATACGTTAGACTTATTCGTTTGTATTCATTAATGTTTGTTTGTGTTTATCTATGTTTAATTATGTTCGTTTATTTTTGTTAGCTTGTGTTTGTTTCTTTCATTTAGCTTTTTAACAAAAACAACACGAACAAACATGAATGTTTTTAGGGTTTTATTTTTTTAATGAATGATGACACGAATACTTTCTAAATGTTCGTGTTAGGTTAATGTTAAATAAACTAGCAACGAAGCTTGAACACTCCGAACTCGATATATATAAAAATTTTATATCATCGTAATAAAAATTAACACTATTGATGAAAAAATGTGCCATCGCCTGTAACACCCGACCTCTCATACCATCAATATTGTCCGCTATGCTTACGAGGAGCTCACGGATTTGCTTTTGGCTGCCCAGGTGAAAACTTCGCAGGGAGGTCACCCATGGATTGCTGCCACCTGAGCACGTTTAACTGTGGAGTTCTCCTCTCATCCACAGTCAATACGCCCAAAACGCGTTGATGATATTAGAGACCAGACATTCTTTATGAAACAGGAATCTCTCCTGTCTACGGCCGACGTGAGATTTATGTAGGATGTCACACCGCCCATCCCTTGTTATCCTTTGATAACACAGAATACTTTTTTAATGTTCGTGTTAGGTTAATGTTAAATGAACTAGCGACGAAGCTTGAACACTTTTATAGGATGTTAGCGGCGAACTCGATATATATAAAAATTTTATATCACCGGAACAAAAATTTTATATCACCGGAACAAAAATTAACACTATTGATGAAAAAAAGTGGCCCCGTCCATCCCCTATTATCCTCCACGCTTGAAATAAACAAACACAAAGCATGTTCATGTTCGTGTTCGGTTAGTTTGTTCGATCATGATCCTAAATAATACATGGTTGAATGTTATGTAGGGTAAGGTGGCGCTGGTGACCGGAGGAGATTCCGGCATCGGTCGGGCGGTTTGCTACTGTTTTGCTAGAGAAGGAGCCACTGTAGCTTTCACCTACGTTAAGGGTCAAGAAGAGAAAGATGCAGCAGACACCTTGAAGATCATCAACGAGTCGAAAACCAACGACTCGAAAGAGCCGATTGCAATAGCAACCGACTTAGGGTATGACGCCAATTGCAAGTCGGTTGTGGATGAAGTCGTCGGGAAATATGGCGGTATCGACGTGTTGGTGAATAACGCCGCTGAGCAGCATATGTGCAAGACTATTGAAGACATCAATGAAAATTGGCTTGATAGGGTCTTTAGAACCAATATCTACTCGCACTTTTTCTTGACAAGATTAGCGACAGAATATCAACTATTAGCGATGTTATGCTGCTATTCGAGTAACCTTTTGTTTTTAATGTTAGAGATGCATGGGTCGGGTTGGGTTGGTGTGGTTTCGGTTCGGTTTTGGCTTGAACCGAAACTAAAAAACTGATATTTCGGTTTTTGGGTTTTAAGGCCGTTCTGTTTTAATTTTTTTGGTTTTTTGGTTTCGGTTTGGTTTCAGCTCACTGCAGTTTTACTTTCGGTTTTAAAACCGAAATTTTGTTAATTTTTAAAATAATTTATATATTCCCATCAATCGTGTAGTGTCAATTCAAAGAAAAGTTAACCGTGTAATCTAGAAAAATAAGCATATTTGAACAAAAATAAAACAAAATGGTTTTATCGTATGTATAGGTAGTCGGCCGATAATCAATACATACTTAATATAATATCATGTTGGTTTTGATTCGGTTCGGTTACAGATGTTGTTCAATTTGGTCGTAATATGGTTCGGATCGGTTTTTCTGGTTTTTGTTTCCTTTAAAACCCGGACCGAAAATTTGGTTCTTAAAATAACTTCAAACCAAACCGTCGGTTTTTGTTATGTTTCGGGTTTTTTCAATCTGGTTGCGTTGGTTATTCGGGTTTTGGTTCGGTTATTTTGGTTCGTACACACTCGCTCATATTCGTACACATCTGCTAGTCTAACTAGTGATCACATGGTAATCATCCAGAAACAAAAATTTTCTTTATCAAGAAAAAAACACCTTTATAAAAATCATGTTTATAATACGAGAAAAAGTTGAGAGTAACTTCAGTCACTCAGATACTGATTTAATCTAAACAGGCATGCACTGAAGCACATGAAAGAAGGAAGCAGCATCATCAGCACGACGTCCGTTAACGCGTACACAGGCAATCCTACATTGCTGGACTACACCGCAACAAAGGGCGCGATTGTGTCCCTCATTAGAGGTTTAGCGCTACAACTTGTGTCGAGAAACATACGCGTAAACGGGGTGGCCCCGGGCCCTGTGTGGACTCCACTGATACCAGCTTCTTGTCATGAAGAGAGGGCTTCCGAACTC
>BJCO01365527.1:0-11410 GCA_018326465.1 Flaveria floridana
TTGAGACTTGTAAAACTTTGTCGAGGTTTGATTGTTGCATTGTTCATAACATCCCTAATCACTTTATTCACTAACTTATGACTTGAATTGCCATCTTTTAGATATACTATGTATTGAAAACTATGGAATACTCACCAACATTTTTATGTTGACCTTTTATTTTTAACATGTTTCAGGAATAACTCAAGTATGCATTCTACTCTTTGAAGCATATCTCACTTAGGATTGGACTTAGAGAAATAAACAATGATCTTGTTACTTTCAACCTTGTATTCATGATGTATCTTTGTTTGAGCCTTTTACTTGTAATGTTACAATTGAATCTTGATTAATATATTTGAAATTAAATATAGCGTTATGTGGCTGTGAACAATCGTAACCCTCACATCTCGACGATTCCGCCGTTAAGGTTGGGGTGTGACACGTATGGGCCAGCTAGGACATAATTCAAGTTGTCACGATAGGTAGCTTTGTATTGTTGAGGTTTTCGTTTGCTTCTATGGTTGCTATTGTGCCTGATTATGTATGGCAGGTCAATAATGATGGGTTGTTGTTCATATATTGGAGACAATCGGTCAGGTGGATGATGTTGGGTGTATGCCCGTCTGAGACATATGGGAAACAGTGTGATTTGTGATTGCTCATGTGACTCTCAATTGTCCGATTAAGATGCTACTATTAGAGATAATGTTATTTACATTACATCAAGGCTATGATGATACAAAAAAGAGATTCGTTGTTTGGTGTGGCAGTAATTCTGAGTTGCAGCCGCTACAGATTGCCTATTCTGAGTCGTTAAAAAACAACAGTGATGAGTCGCGCAACGCGCGACATGGAAATAAACCTAGTTTAGGTTAAGATTGAATTTTAACTTTTCATATTTGGGTATATTTTTTTTCTCAACTAACATTTTATGGCTTAAATTTGTAATCACAATGTTCTTGTATTGATAAATGATTTGATGAGGCTAACCTATAATTCCAATGAATCGGTGACCTATAATTTAACTTCTTTAAAATCTATTAAAGCTTCAAGTTAAGGTTAAGGTTGTTCAAATAGTTTAAACTTCGCTCGAAAACACACATTTAGTTGTAGATTTTGTTGGTTGTAAACACTCGCACGACTCATAACCCTTCCCCACCTTCAGCCATCTGCTACACGTCACACCCCGACCGGTGGCGGAATCATCAGGGCGGACGAATGTGAATCGATTGGTCATAACACATGATACTAATTGCGTTAAAATAATATTAAATGTTATTTCATTTGATAAAACTAGTTAATTACATAATCAACCAATCAAATATAAATGTTACATAACCAGTCCCTTAAATGTGAAAAGACTGAAATACCCTTGAACTAATTAACAGAAAAACTAACACCTGATAGTGTTAATATCTTAACTTGTTACAAATTGAAAACACAATACCCCTACCTGTTACAACTTTAGTACCTAAAT
This sequence comes from Flaveria floridana, assembly GCA_018326465.1. NCBI lineage: Eukaryota > Viridiplantae > Streptophyta > Magnoliopsida > Asterales > Asteraceae > Flaveria > Flaveria floridana. The sequence goes on from BJCO01365527.1 coordinate 1,460, forward strand.
ATGTTATTTTCAATAAACCACAGGACTATTTGCGTAATTAACTCAAAAAATAATAAAAGATTTCAAAGACCACTTTGTTGGCTCTAAACATACTATCTTAGAACAAAGGAAGGAGGGATGCGAGTTCAAGTGATCTTTGAAAACTTTGTTTTGTTAAGGATATTGATAATTAAAAGCCTTAAAATAATAGGGGCTATTTGAATATATTCCCTTCTTAACTTATAAACTTACATATTTCCTTTAATCATACTTAAGAACTTAAGAACTAATGTTTTGAAGAAATATCTAGTTTTTCAAATTAGAAGTGGGTACATGAAGATGTCCCAAAATAATTTGTATATAAGTTTATGTAATAGTGGGTTATATCAAGTTTTATCTAGTAAGCATATATATGCATGGTTTTCTAACGTTTTAGTTATGAAATAAACAAAAAAGTTATAGCAATATAACTTATTATTCTCAGTTCTATATCGAGTTTCCAACAATTAACTCAACTCATGAAAGCAAAACACAAGTACTCACTCTTATCCTGAAAAACAAAACAAACATCTTTACGTATGAAACGAAACCTTAACGTACCAACGTAAACGACAATATGTACACCACATGCACGTAACCCCAAACACTAAACGTACTCCTTTGTTAAACCTATGACGTACCAACTTTCACTCATCATTGTGTTGTCTTTTGAAACCTACAAAGCACAACAAACACCACCAAACTCACACTGCTCGTACCCGCAAGCAACCAATAATACTTATCAAGCCGCGCTTCGGTCATATCGTCCGCAAACCAGTTCCCTTTCCCATCATCCGACGTCGTAAAATACTCCACCAAGTACACCATAAACGCGCTCAAAAAACTGCCAAAACCGAAAACACTCGTGTAAAGAGCAATACCCATCGTCCGCATCCCCTCGGGGACCGCGCTATAGAAAAACTCCTGCATCCCCACCACAGTAAAAATATCAGATATCCCCAAAAGCACATACTGCGGCAGCAGCCAGAAAATGCTTATGGTTTCTAGTTCTGACTGCAGCCTTTTTGTTTCGAGAGTGGCGGCGAATATCATCGCGATGACGGAGAGGAACATGCCGACGGCGATGCGCTGCATCGTGGTGATCCCGTGGTCGTTACGTAGGATTACGCGGGCGAAGGGGATGAAAACGGTGTCGTAAAACGGCATGAGGAGGACGATGGAGATTGTGATGGCGCTTTGGAGTGTGGCTGGGGGGATCTTGTAGGTGTCTCCGATGTTTCGCTTCATTGACATACCTTGTTTGATGAAGAATGTTGTGGGTTGTTGGAATATTACTGCGAACATTAGTAGTGTTGTCCATATGGGGAGGAGTTGGAGGACCACTTTTAGGATTTTTACTAGGTGGTTTGGGTTCGGGGGCTTTTGGTCGGATGGGCGGTCGGGTTCGGGTTCGGGTTCGGGTTTTACGCATAGGGGTTTGTCTTCGAGCCTGAAAATAAACCATAATAATAATGAGTGGTTTAGAATAGCTCTTTAAGTTACGTACTCTAGAGTTATTAGGTCTAATGAACTAAACTGAATACAGTGTTTAGACTCATGTGTTCTACTTTATCCCGACACATACACGGAAAATTAATTAAGTTTGTTGTTACCAACGACGATTTGCTAATATTTTTGAAAAATTTAACACTATTGAAAGAAATCCAGTGTTGGATAATATATAACGGCTAAAATAAATTTTAATGCACAAAACATGTAACTCGATCTATATCAATGCTTGTAAGCACGGTTGGAGAAAATAAGTTTAATGTAACTTTTTTGAAAACAACTTTTAACAAAAAAAAATTGCATATGCTAATAAAAATATTGTATTTTTTAACGAAAGAGATATTTTAGATCTAACGTAACTTTAGCTAATCCAGTTTTAGTAAAAATGTTACTTTAAACTAATACAATCTTTTTCAAAACTTAATACAACATATCACCAGTGATTTCGAGACCGGATCGGACCGGCACAGTCAAACCGGTCCGACCGGGAATCGGAGGGTGGCCCAAACCGGTTCAGGGCAGTTCATTTTGGAGTGATTGGACCGTCCGGTTCGTCCCGAACCGGTGGTCGGACCGGATTTTAACTTTTTTTTAATAGATAAAAGCAAGAAGTTGAACAATAAATTAATATGTTGGGCATAAGATTATTGTTAAGTTTTATATATAACTATAAAATACACATATAAATTACTTATATTGAATTATATGTATAACTATATATATCATATACATATATATAATTATTACATCATCCGGTTCTTAAATCTCGTCCGACTGGTCCGACCACCAAACCAATAAAACGTCCGGTTCGACGCCCGATCCAGTTCTGAAAACATTACATATCCCAATAGCTACAATGTTGTATTATCTTCATTTGTAATAATGGAGAGTGAAACTAGTAATTTTTTTTAATAAAACCTTATAAACATTAAAAAAACATTATCTTAATAAAATATGTCACAACCAGTACCGTAGAGCGGTAAAGGTGTTCTACTTTGAACAAATGGCGGTTGTTCGACTCTCGTGAGGCTCTAAAATGATGTTAGCTTTAGGAAAAAAATAAGTTTTGTAAAATTGTATCCCATGCACCAATTATTGCAACTCCAAATACTTTTGGGAAAAGAAGCTTTCGAATATTATCGTACTACGAGTGAAGCACAAGGTACAACCAATAACATATAACTAAAGTTAAACATGAATCATGATTCATGAAGCACTTACTCAAGCTCCACAACGTTGGCTTTCTCATCATTTCTCAAATGGACAAATTTTGACACACAGCTTTTAACAGCTTGTACAACTTTCTCCACCGATTTCACGTCATTATTCCGATCACCATCGTACGAATAAAATCGACTACCACACGAAAACACGATCATCGATACCGCCATCGCCATAGCCGGCACCGCGAACCCTAAACCCCAACCCAAAGAGTCCTGTATGTTCGGCATGATTGACACCCCTAATAGTGCACCACTGCATATACCAAAATACCACCATTGAAAAAACGCGCTTTTTTTATCGGAACTCGTGTCGGTTTTTGACACGGGGAGTTCGTCATCGGGGTCGATTTGATCGGCCCCGAAGGCCTGCAATGACGGGTTGTACCCACCGATCCCGAGGGAAATTAAGTAGAGTGAAATGAACGTTGACGACGATGAAGCTGATGATTTTGACTTGTTTAATGCTGTTGATGTTAACGCCAGAAGCCCCTACAACCAATGTAAACCGTTCAGCTTGTGATATATTTATCTTAGAAAGTTATACTGTTAAAAAAAGTTTAATATGTGATTTGTACTATGAGGTAGATGAAGGAAGAAGCTAAGATGGTGGAATATCGGCTCCAATACGAGTCGACGAGCGGCGCCACTAACAACGGGACCATGGACGTGAACCCGGTCCAGCTATTAACGGTTCTGGCAGCAGAGGAGCTGGTCATCCCCATCACTTCGATGAGGTAAATCACAAGATTCGACCCCACACCTTTGAACACGAACCGCTCTATCCCAGCAATCACTGTCAGACAAACAACAAACAAACAAACAAACATACCCAGTAAAATCACTGTGAAACATACCGACCCAAATCGATCATAACGATCAATGAAATAAATACCTATCAGAAGAACACATGGTTTGTTAAGTGCTTGAAATCTTTTATCTCCGGCCATTGTTGATTTGAGGTGATGGAGATTGTGTGTAATGGGAGGTGATTGGAGAGACAACAAAGGCACAATTGCTTCAAATTTATTGTTGCTGGAGAGACAAAAGTTGATTAATGGTACACTAGACAAATCACTCAAAAATTAAAGGCATAAAAGAAGGTTATCGATGATCAGTTGAAAATGTCGTCACCATGACCATACGACATGACTGTGTGGAGTTAGACTATGATCTGTTTGGTTCAGAAACCAAGAGCCTCTGTTTCAGCTTCAGGTGTTCACGGGGTAACACCAATTGATCGGGAGATTGTATTGGTTTAATAACGTTTATTTTAATATAGGAAACTGATAGTATGTTACAATGTTGACAAAAGTTTTCTTTAAATTAATTTTGGTATTTAGTTATTGGTATCACTAATTGTGTGTTAAGATGTCGTAATTTGTATAGGCATATGGATCGATCTTACTTAGGGCTATTCAAACTGTTCGATGCTCACTCGACTTTCGTTCGGAATTTGCTCGAAAAATGCTTGTTTGAATTTTTGCTCGATTGTAAACGAGCCGATCGGCTCGGATCGGTTTGTAAACGAGTCAAGCACGAGCAAAGGTCTGCTCGATTCGGTTCAGCTCGAATTAATATGCATATATAGTTTATATGTAGCAATCTAGTAGATTTGACCCATTATATACAAATATATAATATAATTATATTTATGCATACTTATCAATCAATCTAATAAAAAATTTTTACATTAAACATAAAAGTGAAATCCTAAGCCGTAAAGAGATATTATTTCGATCATTTCCCGCTCTCATCGTCATCGTTTCCTACAATACGCTCTCCGCCTTATCGGTTACAGACTTAGCCTCATCGTCAGCCACAACCTATTGTCAACCATGAAATTATTATGTAATGAAATGTGACTGATTTTTAAGTCATTAAACATTATTCGCTACAATATAAATCGTATGATACACAAAATAGTTGGGTTGTAAAATTGTTTGTCGCTCGTTTACGCTCACTCGACGCTCGCTCGAAAATTTAATGCTCGAAGAATGCTCGTTCGATTTTTCGCTCGATTGTAAACGAGCCGATCAGTTCGGTTCGGTTTGGAAACGAGCTAAGCACGAGCAAAGATTCGTTCGGTTCGATTCGACTCGGCTCGTGAACAACCCTAATCTCATCTCAACACAACTTAGAGATACGTGATTTTAAATCTTAGAGTCTGTTTGATAGTTTTTTAAAAAAATTACCCCTGAGGTAAAGAATGTTTAATTAATCTAAAAGTCACATTTTAATGGTTTATGAATTTTTTAATGGGTAAATTTCCGGAAACATTTAGAATTATTCAAAAACTACCTATTATTAAGTTAAATCTTTTAACAGATCAACACAAAATTATCAAACAACTCATTAGTAGTTTCAAATTATCGTATTACTTTGATTTAAAAGTTAAGACTGAATATTTTTTTGTGATTAAGGGTTTCAGGCGTAATTATAACAGGTGAGTGTAAGTTAATTGTGGTGTGGATTTTGAAGGAGTAGAATATACATGATACCAGTTACTTGTTAAAGAATAGTTTGATTTTGATTTGGTTTCATTTCACTAATGATTTGGTTTTAACTTAGGAAAGATTAAAAAGCTGTTACTAAATGTATAATTTGCATAATAAAAACCGTCAACACAGAAAATGTCTATTATTTTTATACTATATTTGTTTGGAGAAAATGATTTGCTGAAATCTGAAAGACGGCACCATTACCAAATACCACATGGAAATTCACATTTCCGCCACGTAAGCCCATTTCAGTTTATAAAGTAAATAAAATCATTTCAGTTCCGTACTTAAAAGTATGAATTGTTCGAATAATGACACCATTTATTTCTCAATATTCTTGATTAGTGACGAGTTTATCAGCATGATTAGTGACGATTTTGGATAAATGCTATGTTTAAAAGCGTGATTTCAAGGAATCATTATGTATATTGCTTTCAGAAAAAGAAACAAAAAGCAGGGGTACGGTTTAATATGGAAACGAGATTAATTGAGCAAGATATATAGTTATTAGTCGTTGGATGTAAATATGTTTTTTTTTTTGAAAAGAGTTGGATGTAAATATGTGATGATCCATTTAACCGTTAAAGTATTTAAAGTGTAGCAACTAAAATGCCAAATATTGATAACTTCATACAAAGCGTGACTCTTTGTGGAAGAATTAGCTGTGAGTATACGTATATATACCTTTCTTTTTTGTATGAAAAAGAAGCGTTTTAATTTAAAAGAATGAAATTTGTGATAACTGTGAGAAGCAACTACAAGCCGTCATGAAGCAACCTAAAGACACTAACCGTCGAACACATGCTGTTCAGAATTAATAAATGGTTTAAAGAAAAAGAAAAAGAATATGGCAATATTGTTGTCGAGTTAAAAGAGGAAAAATAACTCAATTTTAGCAACCAATGTAAAAGTTTTTGATGTTTTACAAAGGATAGAAATAAATGAAATTAACAATTATGGTGTCATGTTATACCTCACTAGACAAAAAACATGCTAGATTAGGTTCATGTGATCACCCTCTCATCTTAATCAAAAAAAAAAAAAAAATCGTCAAATGTCTATATTCATTTTCATCATTAAAGTGTTCATATGTAGTAACTAATGATGCATAAAAAAATGTTTTAATACTATTATGAACGATGTATTCGCTGATCACAGAATACATTTGTATTTTAATTAATTTAGTAAAAATATATATTCACTAATAAATAATATTATGCACGCTACACGTTTACCATTTTTGTCCATGTAAATTGTGAGTGTAGCTAAGTAATGTTACCTATGGAAAGGTTACAATTTTCTATTTACAACATTTTTAACGCAGAAAGTTATGATGCAGTTTTTTGTTTGTTTATAAAAGGAGGTTAGTTACACGTACACTTAAATTCTTAACTTAATCACACTAAAAACATCAAATAGAACTAGTCATTTTTTAGGACGGTTAACCCATACGACGTCATTTAATCTTAATCATACATCTACTATGGATAGGTATGTCACACGACTCATGATAAAACATCTTTTTAACACATTTTAGTTATCATTTAGCCAGGGGCGCCTCTGAGAGGGGCGAGGTGGGTGACCGTTTAGGGCCCTATGTTCTTAGGGGCCCGAGATTTTTTAAATTTTTATATATGATATATATGTATGTATATTAAAAACTATAAACTTTTAATAAACACAATACATCAAAACTAGCCAGATTTCCTCGATGGCTAGAAAATTCTAATTTTATATATCTATATCTATATTACTATATAAAGCATTTAGGAGGATATAATTATAAGTTTATTTAAAATGTAAGACACTAGGACAACTTTTTAAGCACAATATATAAGTGTGTTATGCATTAATTCTTGAATTTTCCTCATTAAGTATACTTTTTCTGATTAATATATTATTTAATTTACTAAATTAAGTACTATCTTATTAATAATGCTTTTAAAATAATAATTAAATCTACATTTACTATTTATATATTTATAACTATATCCTATTAAAATTAAGTATTATCTTATTTATATACATAAGTATATAATTACTAAATATTACATAGTTATAATAATAATAATAATAATAATATATAATAATGATAATTATAATAATAATAATAATAATAATAATAATAATAATAACAACAATAACAATAATAATAATGACACCAAAATATAATTAATGTTTAAGTCAGGTCAGATTGCGTTTCTCAAGTGAGACTCGGTAACACCCGTCGCATTGCGTGAGGCAAACCACTATATGATAAATATATCTTAAGATGACAAGATAGTAATTTAATTCAAAATGTAAGACGCCTAATACAACATTTTAAGCATCGAATATAAGTGCTTTTATGCAATAGTTTAACTTTTACCTCTATTTAATTAACTTATTATAATTAATATATTATTTAATACAATTATTAATATATTATTTTATAATTTGTTATTATTAAATTTTATTTTATTTTATTTATGATACTATAAATTGGAATTTAAATATATATTTACTAATTATATTTTTATAACTACTTTCTATTTAAATTAAGTATTGTTTTATTTAAATATTTAAGTATACAACTAATATATATATATATATATATATATCTTCATATTTATAATAACAATAATACTAATATTTTCTAGGGGCATATTGCAAGTTTAATAATTTAAATATTTATGTAAATTATGTTAGTTAATGATATATTATTTAAAAAGTTTTGAGAAATAATTACAATAATAATAAATATTATCATATTAATACTATTATTACTACTAATTATTATTATAAGGTTAATAACAATAACAACAACAACTATATATTCGTGTTATTATATTAGTTACATAATATCGTGTATCTGCCGTGTTATTGTATCTATAATAATTTAATGTTTGATAATTGTATCATGACAATATAATATGAATCACTAAAACATGTGTAGTGACAATCCGAGTGCATATATAGTTGACCTCACCAAAATCATGATAATCCCTAAAACTATAATTATTACGTTATTTTATACGCTCCAAATCAAACCATGGCGAAGCGCGAATCTAACGCTAGTATTATATATATGCATGTATATTTAAAAGAACTATAAACCATAAACAAACCCATTAACAAACCCAATAACATTTTAATTTTTTCAACCTATAAAATTTTGCTTTAAAGCCCTTTACAATTTTAAATAGTTTAGCCTAATATCATTTATCCAATTTTATATAATAATATCTAAAGTATAAAATAAAAAAATCAATATTTTCAAGGACTGATGTGAGAAGACCGACTGGCGATCAACTTTGGCAAGCACAGAGCCATCGATATCCACATTTGCTACAATAATTTCGTTTTGTTCATTGTTATATCAATTATCGTCGTATTATAAGTTTTTATATACAATTTATTCGGTTTAAATATTTTTATGCGTCGTATTATATGGGTCCTTTTCTTCTTCTCGCCACAGCCCATGATCTCTTAAGAATTCTCTGAGCCGGCCCTGATTTAGCATGAAAACACTAATTCGGTTCTATTTTAGCTTGAAAAATAACAAAAAGGCACTATGACAAGTTGAACGAGGAGAGGTTTGACGTGTGCATTTAACCCACCTCCTATAAAAGCAAGGAACAGAAGTGAAGAAAATGGAAGTAGAGGGTGTAAAGTGAAATACACACATGTTTGTTTTGTTTTTTTTTTTTGTTTTTTTTTGTTTTTTTTTTTTTGTTTTTTTTTTACGATGCATGAAATTGGGTGGGTAAACTGAAAGGGTACGTAGCATAAAATCATAAGCATGCAATATCCACGTGGGCAGTGGAATGGTGGAGCTACTTCCACGCATCTGCACAAGCCCATCACGTGTCCACTACTAATTTTCTCCACCACCTTTTTCATCCACTTTGTTTTATGGATTAAAATTGCTTGTTATTTTCATTGCTTTTATTTTTATAAACAACTAGTTATTTTTTTAATTTATTTTAATGAACGACGCAATACTCCAACTTCTGTTCCTTTTAAGTAAACTAGTAGTTTTAGTCACGAACTCGTAATTTGTTTGGTAATAGATTAAAGTTGTGATAATAATTTCATAATTAAATAGAGTGTGTGTATATATATGTGTGTGTGGAGTCAAGCCAATAAGCCAATTAGCCGATGACATTCTTTCAGGAACTATTTGCTTTGTGAATACTATTTGGTGCGTCATATGTCATATGTCATATGTCATATGTCTTCCCCGCATAATTAACCAGGTTATGTGATTTTCGCTAAACCCTACTCATCTCACTATTTTCATATACTTGAATGCTAATCTTCACATTAGTATTTGGTAGCATGGAAAAATTAAATCTCTAATTCCAATGGCTAGGCCAACGAATGGCTACTTGTATAAACCTAGTCGTCGTTGTTGCAACCTCATTGTGAAGAAATACCCTTGTGAGAAGCTCTTTTGCTTCATCACTTCATTGTATAACAAATCGTAATGAAGTTACCATCACTACAACAATTTCATTCTATACCGACAAAGGATATAGCGACGACAAAAGTCGTTGGTACAAAACGCTCTGTACCGACGACATGTCGTCGGTACAGATAAAAATCAAAATTTCAACACTTTGACTCTATACCGACGACATGTCGTCGGTATAGAGTTGCGCGGGCTGCCAAGAAAAAGGCGGTATGATAAAAAACTATGTACCGACGACAAGTCGTCGGGA
>BJCO01365528.1:0-14368 GCA_018326465.1 Flaveria floridana
AATGTATGGAGGTGCACACCCAATGAAGGTGTTAGCTCAACGGTGTGCGGGTTAGCTACCCCGAAGGATACACACTGGGGTCCAATCTTTGTGATTGACCATATGTATGGGATCCTTGCCGCTTACCCTAGGTGACTGGATCAACTTCGTGCATAATGTTTGTGATTTAATTACCACAGGTCCAGCACCAGCACTCGTGCACAATGTTCGGGGTATAGCGCATGGCATTGATCCAGAATGATAGAGGAAAGATAAGTGGTGCATATATTTGCCCTAGGCGACTGGATCAGCTTCGTGCATAATGTTCGTGATTAATTACCACAGGTCCAGCACCAGTAGTAGTGCACAATATTCGGGGTATTTTACATGTCACCGAAAGTAATAAACGTACGAATGAATGTAATGAACGTATGAATGAACGTAATGCACGTACGGGTGAATGTAATGAATGTATGAATGAAAGTAAGGAAACATACGAACGAAAGAAAGAGTTATAAAAGAATGTGAACGTTAACGATGAACGGTACACGAACGAAAGCTAATGAATGAATGATGAAGATAATAATAATATTATCTATGTGTACGTATGATGTGTGTTCGCATGTATGTCAAGAACGGTTTTAAAGAAAGAAAAGTATATTTTATTATAAAACTAGAACTCACTCAACAACGCTTACTTTTATGTGTTTCCAGTTGGCAGGTAGTGTTGCTGAGGATGGCACGAGGCGGCTACTCAGATCTTTTGGGATGTCATTCTTTTGTTTAATATTTTTGTATTGTAATGCAAACAAACGATATTTGTGATGAGTGTTGTATTACTTTGCAAAAGCATTTATATTGAAATGAAAAGTTCTTTTACTGATTCCGCTGCGATGATTTAAATAATAGTATGATTTATGTACGATGAATGACCAGTTGTGAGATACCCGGGAACGGGGCCTTACAAAGTGATTACAGACCTGGATATTCTCCTTTGATGCAAAAGATGCCAATGTGCACAGCCCATTCAAATGGATAGTTAGAGTTTATCAAATGGTTTATGCAGGATAATTCTCTACTAAAGTATAAACATGAACTCTAGTTATGCATATATGTCATGTAATAAGTTGAGAATTTGTGCTTTCTTACATGTCTTGATGATAGTTGATCTCTTTAAGTCTATGTGTGAGTCACAGCATGTAATATCTAAATCAACCTAATCAATCCGAGAATTGAAAAAATAGGTTAGTTGATTCTTTTGTCAAAAACACTCATTGTCTGTCCTTGGATCTTGTGTCTCCTTTCCTGTGAAATCACTGACCTGGAACATACTTGATTCTATGACTATTCACAATTTATTTTCTTTTAATATGCTGATCTTAACTGATATGATCTCACTACAGACATTGATTCTATTGTACATATTAGATTTTTATTCTACTTTAATTTTTATTTTATGCAAGTTTTATGTGTGCGGGCAATTGAACAATGATCAGTGTGATCTTCTTGTGACAACTTGGGACACTTCTAAGTTTTGTAAAACTTAAAAGTTTAGGGGGGGTAATGAAAAGTGATAGTTTCTAAGAAAATCAAAATTAAAATGTTTGAATGGAAAGGATGAAGCTAAAAGTTCAAAGCATGAGTGTGTTTGATAATGTGAAAATGAACTTATAAAAATTTTCAAGTGGAAAAGCTTCTTGCAAATTTTTAAATGAGATTTTTTTGATTAAATTTAGAGACTAAAATGAAGGGAAATTAATTTTAATTTAATTTTGTTTGTTGAAAATTTTAAAGAAAAATAAAATGTAGAAAATTCAAAAAATGAAGGTCAATTATGAAAATTTTGAGTGAAATTCAAAAATTCAAAAATTGATGGTCAATTATGAAAATTGTTTCAATATTAGTATGTGAACAGTACTAATATGTCTAAATAGTGTTTAGGTGAAAGATGTGAAAAATATACAAGTGTATGAAATCTCATGCGCCTAAACAGTGGCCATAAGTCCAGGTAGGAGCACGATGAGGTTTCAGAAAATTTACAAGTGTTTGGGCGCTTTTCATATACTCATGCGCCTGAACAGTTGTCATATGTCTGAAAAAAATTGGTTAAGTGTTGGGCGTTTCAACATGCTCATGCGCCCACAGAGCACCAGACTTTCTAGAGTTAGAAGTATCAAGTGAAAATTCACCAAGTGTTGGGCGTTTCAGATAGTCTCATGCGCCTGAATAGTGCAAAAGCGCCTAAACAGGGCTTATGCGGCTGAAGAGTGCTCATGCGTACAAACAGTGCTCATGAGCCTAAAAACTTAATGAAAAATACAACTTCATACGCACAAACAGTGCTCATGCGCCTAAAATTTTCACTTAATATATAAAACAACACTTCCCATTATTCATTCATTCATACTCCCAAAACCCATGAACTTTGTCAACTCTCGACTTCACTTCATTACACTCATTTTGATTGTTTGTCCTGATATATTGCGATCGATAGACTGTGTATTTGATTGTAAACGTAAGTTCATAATTAAAACCATACTATTTCAAGTATATGATTCACAATAGATTGGGTGTTTCAAAGCTATTCAGACGTTTTGAACCCTAGTTCTCTAAAAATTTAAGTTTTGTGCATTAAAATTGAACTAAGAACTGAAATCGATCATCGATTGTTAATGTACTCTTGATTTCGAGCAGTTTGACATGTAGAACATTGAATTTCATGAACATTGATCGGATGATGTTCTTCATCAGTCGATTGATGAAGATGAACAGACATGAATTGTGAATTTTTTTAATAGAAATAAAAAATTCATAAAAAATCATAAAAAAATCAATTGTTTAATATTTTTGATAAAATTTAATTGAATTGGTGTGTTTTAAAAATTCAATTGTATGTACAAGTTGATGTTAAACAAATTTTTAAAACATAGTAATTCATTAAAATTTAATCAAAATTTGTAAAATTCAAAGTGTTTAAAAATCAAAGTGTCTAAAGTTCTTGTTTTCCTTTGTGCATATGGCTGATTTAAAATTTGAGCCAAAGCATAATGTTGTTGCTCTGCTTAATGAGGATGTACAAGATGCAGTTTCTTATGAGGAGATGATTAGATTTCTACTGAGGAACAAGTATGTATATGCCCAGCTAATGATTTACTCAAGATTGATCAAGAAATTCTGGAACACAACATCAGTGGAAATAGACGATGATGGAAGGAAAGTTGTGAGGGGATTTGTTACTAATGACAGAATGATAGAAGTCTCAGAAGATTCTATCATAGTTGCTCTAAGATTAGGACATAATGACCCAGAAGACTTGTCTGAGCTGACGTTTAATGAATGTAGAGACACATTCATGGAAATCTGAACACTTTCCTAAGAAGCAACTCTTTAGAGTAAGAGTATATAATCATTGGAAGCTTTTATGCTGCATCTTTCAACTTTGCATGTCTAAAAGGAGTGCGGGATGGAATTCTTTTATAGTAGACATTGCATCTCCAAAAGTAGCCATTGCTACTAATAGAAGATTTAATATGGCCAAGTGGATTCTGAACGGATTTATCTTCAACTTGGAGAAAGGTATCAGGAACAAGTACCTGATGTATCCAAGGTTCTTGCAAATGATCATAAATGAAGAATATTCAGATTTCCATGCTTATGGTGTTGGTAGTGATATCTTATAACATGAGCATATGACTGAGATATCATATAAGAGATTGGCCATGATCACAGGTGTTCAAAATGTTCCTATGTTTCAATATTTGAAGAATGTTGCTAATGATGATATGGATATCAACATAGATCACTTCAACTTAATAGAAGGTGAACAAGTTGATCCTGCTGATCTTGTTAGTGATATTCCTCAAGTAATCTCTGATGATGATAATAAAGAAAATGATGATGATGATGATGATGATGAAGGTGATGATGATAATGAAGATGATGAAGATAATGACAGTTCAAGCATTGATGATGATGATGGTGATACTGCTGAAACTCATCATTCTGAGAGCAGTGAAACTACTATTTCTGATCATGGTGATGAGACACATGATGTTAATGACGGAACATCTGGTGTCATTAACATCTGGTGGCATGGTTAATGATGAAGAAATGACTTAAGCTCAAGTTGATGAATAAATAGATGTTAATGTTCATGAAGAAGATGTACTACATAAAGAATTTGGATTTGATTTCATAGATGCCATAATTTCTGAGCCTGCATTTCAAAGCTTCACTCCAATAGAAGATGAAGAAACTCCAGTTAATATAGCATAAAATTTGTCTATACAAATTGAGGATATTATGGATGTGGATGCGCTTGAATCATTGAAAGAATCAAACAGTGCTCAAGGAAAGATTATTGAAGAATTGAAAGAAGAAAATCTGAAGCTTAATGATATCATTCAAAAGAAAGATGCTGAGGTTGAAGCTCTTGTTAGAAGAAAGATGAGAATATAAAAACATTTGAAGTGATGATAAGAGACTATGACTTGATGGAGGAAAAATTCAAAAAGTTAACTGAAGAGCATGAGGTTATGAAAGAGGAGTTAGAAAAACTGAAAGAAAAGCAAAATTCTGATTCTCCAGAGCTTGTAATTGTGTCTGAAATAAATCCAATTGACATTGAAAATATTCCTGAAGTTGACAAAGGAAAAAAGAAAGATTGATGAGGTAGATGATTTAGTGTTACCTGAATCTTACTCAAAAGTTCAAAAGATAGTACAAAGTCAGGAAGAACAAGAGCAATATGTTCAAGAAAAGATTGGTGCTCTTGAGGATATAGAAGCTGAATTTGGAGATGACTGGTATGATGAAGTTCTCGAAGATGAAGACATAGTTGAAGCTAATTTTGAATAGAACTTCTCACTAGTTAAAACAACTCAAGATGATATACCAGTTGACTTTGAAGATGGATACAATTATTTGGTAAGGATGAAGTATAATAGAGTCTTTCTGGATGGTCTTACTGTATCACAAATTAATGAAGAATACGAAAAGTGTATTACTACTGAGTTTGTTGCTCCAGTAGATCCGGATGAGATTATAGTTGAGCACGGTGAGTGGAATCCACTACAAGAAAAATTAATGTAGAGGATATGCCTAGATCAGAGCTTCATCATCCTGATCCTGAAGATATGAGCATTCCAGCTCTAAGATCATGGTTGCAAGCTAGAAATTATCCATGAAAGAGGCTTAAGAGATTACAATCTGAATCTCTAAGGAATTTGGTAAGGAGCTTCCAAGAGACAGAAAGACAAACCAATAAGATGATTGTACTTGATACAGATAATCCTTAGTACCTGGAGATTACTAAGAGGACAAGAATATTGAAATTTCAAGAAATCAAGTCTATGGCTAAGAAGACAAATGTGTATGAAAGGAGGAAAGAATTAACGAAAATGTTTCCTGAATCAGAGTAGCAAGCTTATAAAATCTCTCTTGATTAGAAAAAATTGTTTAACAAAGCTTGATCGACTGGTGACGTGGTTAGGAACGTATTACAGAAAGGACAATCAATTTCTGAGCTGTTAAATACTATGATTGCTCCTGATTCTACAAACCAAGTAAAGATCGTAGCATGGAAGTACGATGAAGTTTTTGACGCTTTCTTGATTAAGGGAGTCAATGCTGCTTGTGATGTTTATCACTTCTATTCAAGCATAATCAAGCTCCCAGTTCAAGACTTAAAGGAGTTGAATAAAGTGCCTTTGATCAACCCTACTGGAGCAAAAAGAAGGGAAATATTTGTTGAGCTACTTAACGGAAGGATCACAAGAGCTAGTTCTTTTCTGCAAACCAGATGTTCACACGAAGACAAGGAATACTTCTATACTTTGAAAAAGAATAAGAAGTATACAAGAAAACAAGCAGAGGATGAACACTTCCTAATTGAATTAGCTCCGCGAGCAAGGAGCGCATCATACTAGTTGTTACCTTAGGCTGCCATTTTTCCCCGTCGGTGACCACTCCAGGATTCAAAGTAATTGAAGGGACTCAAAAGTCTCAACCAATCCTGAGATGGTTCTACAATACAGAAACATTTTAGCTTAAATTGGTCTGAAATCTCAACAATTAGGATGAGTACATGATCATTATTTTTGGAGTATTTCTGCTTAAATTGTTATATCCAAGCTATATTTCATTCTTGTCTGTCCAAAAGTTTGAACGAGTATCTCCAGAAATTGCTGAGAATGATAAAAAATATTTTCTCAATTATCAAAAACATGAATGTGGCGATGGAGAGATTATCATTGAGGAAAGCTTTAGCGTATGTAGCATCTCATGCTCAGAAAGTTCGTCGTCGGTAAATATTTTCAAGAAGGATATAAAGGAGATTGAGTTTATGAAGATATCTAGCAAGGGAGTTTTGGAGGTATATTCAAGAGGAAGTTTTAAACCTATTGAGTTGTATGCCAATATTGACATTACAGGCTTATCAAAAAATACATTGGAGGTTATGAACAAGATGGAGATAAAGACTAATAAGGCAAAAGCCTGAACAAGGTATCTTAGCAACCAAGTTTAAGTCTGCAATTGCTAAGGCCTTGAAGGAACAAGAACTATACAAAGAGAAGCCCATGTTCAAGATTAAAGAAGAACCTGAGGATTTCTTTGAAGTTTGAAGATGAAAGAAGAGAAGACAAAAGACAAAATACAAAATACGAGAAGACAGTAGATGGAAGAAAGAGAAGTCAAAGGAAAAGAGAAGAATGCAGGTTAAAGAAAAAGGGAAGACAAAGCTAAAGAAGACAGAAGATTTTTAAAGACTGAAGACCATGTAAATCTTAGGGGGAGTATTTTTAGTACTTCTAAAGATTAACATGTTGTCTTGATTTGTTATTGTATAAGTTTTATCATAGTATAGGGACTAGTTTTGTAGATAGTAGTTTTTTTATTTATTGATAGTATAAATAGCTTAGATTGTTTAGTGTAGTAGAGGGACTTGAACGAACTGCTACTTACACTTGTAATTATCTTTGCTATTATCAATAAACTTCTATGAATTTTTCTTGATTTTATGCATTGATTTGATTACTGTATTTGTATTTGATGGAATTGCCTTCTAATATCATCACAGATCTATACATTTGATCTTATCAGATGATGCATGTCTGATTGTTCACTTTATTACAACTTAAGATGATATTTTAAGATTAATAGCATGTCTGATTGTTCACTTTATTACAGCTCAATTTAGTGGGTTGATCAACAAGGTGTAGAGAAGAAGATGCATGTATAAGGAGGAGATTATATGTGTAATGATGTGGACTTTTGATGGATTCGATTCACCAAGCGTATGGTGAGATTGTAAAGGTCAAGATTAGAGGCTCAAGAAATCAAAATTATACTGAGTGAACACTTCTAAGTCCAAGCGAAAACATAATGCTATGCAAAAACATACAGGGGTGAAGACGTGGAGTCTCTTATGAGAATTTGTAGCGTAGTATGAATAGCTATTTTGAAGTTTTGCATAGTCATACTAGTCATTTATATTTTTGTAATACTTGATGTAATTCAGTAATCAAAGTGAAATTCTTGAGGTGAAGGGGTGTATGCGCTGTGAAGCCAACGACGAGCTTCAGCGCTGCCCAACATCACTATTGTCACCCCCTTTCACGTTGCAAAATTCCACTTTCACGGCATATACTCACCGTGATAATGTGATTGTTGAGTGTGTGTGTGTGTATTGTGTGGTGTAGTTATGTAGCGGTGTAGTGGCATAGTGTGGCAACACCAGCGGCACCAAATTTGAGTGTATGTTGTAGTGTGACCTAACAAAATTTGATTGTTGGGTTTATGTGTAGTATGGTGAATGTGATAAGAATGCCCCTTTTTATTCACTTGATTGTGCATTCGATCTTGACTTGTGTGAATGTATTATCATTCATTTCATGTTTGGTGAGTTGAAATTAATCACGGCTTGACTTTGATGGAGAAATCCTGGATTGAACAAACTCAATATTTTTTTTTGAAAATTTTATATTCAAATTATAACTAGCTAGGGTCCAGACATTTAATTATATTATAGTTTTAACACAAAACTGTACCATCCTGTTTTGTGGATTAAAATAAAATATTTGAAATATATATTTTGAATATCATTAAACGAGCAAGTTGCGAGTCAAATTAATATTGAATTATGGGATGTTTAATCATGTTTGTTATTGTCAAATAATAATAATAATATAATAACAACAAACATATCATAATATATACATGTACGTATACATATATGTGTTCAAGTTAACTTACAAAGATATATTATATTGATATAAAAGAGATAATAAATAACTAAGATAAGAATCACTTGTGCATGCCACGTTTCTTCTTACTCATCATCTAAAGTCGGCATCTTCATTTCATAGATATATATTATGAGTTTCAATACAATTAGAATAGGAACAAAAAAATAAAAACAAATAAGCAGAGAGACATATAAATAGAGTTAGAACATAATATATTCAAGTAAGGGTTATAGCTTATTTTGGAGACGATTTTGACTACAACAATTTGCGGGTTATATTCTACACTAACGTTAGTGATACAAGAGGTAAGTACACTGACCCGTAACTAACTTTTTGTTATATGTTTAATTTCATAATATATGTGTTATTTATTATGAGTTTGTATGTATTATGAGGAGATGAAACATGTCTAAATACATGTGATAAATGTTTATTTATTAAGATCAACATGATTATGAAGAAAATATTTATATGTTTACGGGTCCAAGTATTAGTATTGATAGTTTAAAGAGAAGTTAATATATGTAAGGATTTTAGGTGTGGAAATCCCAAGGGGTTCGGGTGTTGAACTCCACATATATAAAAAGGGGAGTTAAATATATGTAAGGATTTCGGGCGTTGAAATCCCAAGGGGTTTGAGTGTTGTACTCCACATATATACAAGAGGAGTTATTAATCCTCAAGAGTGAAAACTAAACTCATAAGGAATTCAGACGTTAAATTCCAAAGATGTAAAGAGGATTAAATAAATAAAGAGTTTAGATGTTAAATTTCAATGAATAAAAATATGTTTTTGAAAATAAAGAGGTGTACTTACTTAGCGAAAGCTAATAAAAATATTTTTAAATGTTTTCAGGAAAAGCACCCATAAATGATTAAAGCTTCACGGACGTGACTAGACTGATGAAGGAACCCTACTCTCATTTAATATTTAATATAATACATGTTGTAGAAAAAAAGGCTTGTAGAAAGTTATTTTCATGTAATACTTTTATATAAGTTAAAAAATGACATGTCACTATGAGTGACAAATTTTGTTGTGAACTGGGACCAAAACTCTGATATAAATTATGAATAAAAAAAATATTGGTGTGTTTCAAGTTGGTATCAGAGCACGGTTCGAGAGATTTAAGTATATAAAAGAAATACTTAGACTCAAACCATAAGTGCTACTGATATTAAAACGAGAGGGTTCAGTCCAGAAACGATCCAGGGAAGCAGATAAATGGGAAGTTTGTATTGGTGCTTCTTGAAAACATATGAGAAAATATGTGTATACTAAAATTTGTATGTTTGAGATATGATATGATAGTTGAAAAATTATAACGAGAATAATATATTGTTTTCATACCTGACCAGTACGAGGGTAATATATCATATCATTGTGAATTTCTAAAGATCATATTGTATTAAAAACGTCAAAGAGTAAGTGTGGGGATGGGGAGTATATATGCATAAAATGACGTGAATGTGTAGTATGTTATAAATGCATATATAGTACTTTTTGGCCTTAGATATATTGTTTGTCTTGACAATAAAGTATGGAGCATTAAGGCCTTATATAAGTGCTTACAATATAGAAATCATTAGAATAAATATAACATTAAATAAATAAATTGTTTAGAGAAATATGGCGGATGAAAGAGGGTAGAATGCTATACAAGGCGAGGGAAGTCGTAACACTGAAAAGCATGTAGATAATGCTTCAGAAAGATCAGTGTATTCATCTCGTCTTAATAATAATACAACTTTTATACCTGAAGAAATTCGTAGACAGATTGCCATTGAAGTGGGAAAGACATTTGAAGCCAATATCCCATATCTTCTAGCTGAAATGCAAAATTCTATTGGAATTATGCTAGAAGAAAAATTGAAAAAGAATGAAGTGGCCGTAGAAAAACCTACGAATAATATGGGAGCGACGTCAATAGCTGAAGTCGAAAAACGTCACTGCACGTATACAAATTTCATGGCATGTAAACCATTACAGTTTAAGGGTGAAATTGACCCTTTGGTGAGCCAAAGGTGGATAACAGCCATGGAAACTATTTTTGATACGTGTCATTGTGACCCGTGTGATGAAGTGATGTTCGCAACGAACCAGTTCTGTGAAAGAGCTAAAGACTGGTGGGATATGGTGAAGAAGGAGAAGGAGAGAGAAAGAATTAGAAGTATGTCTTGGGAAGAATTCAAACCAATCTTTCTAAAACATTTCAGTCCTCGTGTTGCAATTGATCGTATCACTGAAGAACTTCTTTATATGCGTCAAGGCAACGAGACGGTGGATGAAATCTTTCGAATTTCTATGATAAAGCGAAGTTTTGTCCTTCGCTTTTCACTTCTGAAGAAATGTGGATGACTCGGTTCCATATTATCCTTAAAACAGAAATCAGAGAATTTATTTCTCCATCAAAATGTGGAAATCTTGAGGAGCTTCTTAATTGGGCTCGTGAACGAGAGATGGAACTGAAGAGACAGAAAGAAAGGGATGTAAAGAGAAAGGCTGATGTGATGATTCCTGCAGTACCTACAAAGAAAGTAAAATTTATAAAGCCTGTAAAAAGTTTAGGCTCAATCAAGGAATCTGGTAATTGTCAGTTCTGTGGGAAGAGACATCTTGCGGAATGTCGTTACAAGAACCCAATTTGTTATAAATGTGGGAAACCGGGGCATACAACACCACAATGTATCAGCCCTGTCAACTTATGTTATAACTGCTATAAGCCGGGCCATATGAGGGATGATTGTCCAGAGCTGAAAACGAGAGTTACTAAGACTGCGGAAGGATCGAGGGCCTAAGAAAACATGAAACAATTAGAAGCTCCAAAACCGCGAGGTAGGGCTTTTCAAATTACTGCTGATGAAGCAAAGGTTGAACCTGATGTCGTTACAGGTACCTTTCTAGTCAACTTCCTTTCTGCATATGTTTTATTTGATTCTGGAGCTAGTAGATCCTTTGTATCTATAAAGTTTGCATGCCCTAGTTCTTTTGTCAGAAGTAAACTAGTAAATGTATTAGAAGTTGACATTGCTAGCGATAAAAGTTTCTCCGTATCCGAAATATGTCGAAACTGTAAAGTAAATATTCAAGGAGAGGAATACGATATCGACTTAATTCCAATAGAGTTAAGGGAATTTGATGTAATTATTGGAATGGATTGGTTGTCCCAGCATCACGCGTCGATAGTTTGCAATCGAAAGATTGTTCAATTTATGTCGCCAATGGGAGAACAAGTCTGTATCTATGGAGAAAGAAAGAACAACATTATTGTATGCTCAATGGCGAAAGCCAAGAATTACATACGACATGGACATCAAGCGTTTCTAGCCTATGTGGCTGATAAAGAAATGAAAGAAAAGAAACTTGATGAAGTCTCTGTAGTTAAAGAATTCCCTGACGTGTTCCCTGATGAACTACCGGGCGTTCCACCAGAAAGAGAAGTTGAATTTAAAATTGATTTAATTCCTGGAGCTAAACCAGTGGCTAAATCGCCATATCGACTAGCACCAAACGAGATGAAGGAATTGATGTCTCAACTTCAAGACCTCTTGGATAAAGGTTTTATTCGCCCAAGTGTTTCACCTTGGGGCGCGCCTATATTGTTTGTTAAAAAGAAGGATAGTAGCATGCGAATGTGCATCGATTATCGTGAATTGAATAAGCTGACCATCAAGAATATGTACCCTTTGCTAGAATTGATGATCTTTTTTACCAACTATAAGGTGTTAGCTGCTTCTCAAAGATCGATTTAAGGTCAGGTTATCATCAAGTTAAGGTACGAGAAGAAGATGTACCTAAGACAGCTTTTCGTACTCGTTATGGGCACTATGAATTCATTGTGATGCCATTTGGTTTAACAAATGCTCCAGCGGTTTTCATGGACCTTATGAATCGAGTATGTAAACCTATGCTTGATCGTTCCGTCATCGTTTTTATCGATGATATTCTTATCTATTCACGAACCGAAGAAGATCATGCTCAGCATCTTTGTGAGATTCTCAATGTGCTAAGAAAAGAAAAGTTATATGCAAAATTTTCTAAATGTGCATTCTGGCTTCGAGAAGTCCAATTCTTAGGTCATGTGGTTAATGTGGAGGGTATTTGGGTGGATCCCTCCAAAATAGAGACTATTATGAAATGGTCACCTCCTAAGACCCCAACTGAAGTCAGAAGTTTTCTGGGCTTAGCCGGTTATTATCGGCGTTTTATTCAGGATTTCTCAAAGATAGCTTCCCCGTTGACAAAGCTAACTCGGAAAAATTCCAAATTTGAATGGAATCCAGAACAAGAAAAGGCGTTCCAACTTTTGAAAGAAAAGTTAACTAAAGCTCCTGTTCTGGCACTACCAGAAGGAACTGAAGATTTCGTAGTTTATTCTGATGCCTCACGTGTTGGATTGGGTTGTGTGCTTATGCAAAGAGGAAAGGTAATAGCTTATGCTTCATGGCAATTGAAGTCACATGAAGCAAATTACCCAACCCATGATCTTGAATTGGCAGCGGTCGTATTTGCGTTAAAGATCTGGAGACATTACTTGTATGGAACGAAGTGCACTATCTATACTGATCATAAAAGTCTGAAATATTTCTTTGACCAAAAGGAATTGAATATGAGACAACGACGGTGGTTAGAACTGGTCAAGGATTATGACTGTGAAATACTTTATCATCCGGGTAAAGCTAATGTTGTAGCTGATGCTTTAAGCCGGAAGGAGAGTTACGCTCCAATTAAAGTAAAGTCATATAAACTGATTGTGAATTCAGACTTGTTTGATCAAGTTAAAGTTGCACAAGTGGAGGCACTGAAGGAGGAAAATTTGAAGCATGAAAGATTATTGGTCAAATTCAATATTTTGAAGAAAATGATAAAGGAATTAAAGTTCGTTTTGGACGAATTTGGATTCCTCAAATTTGTAATGTCAAAACAATGATTCTTGATGAAGCACATAAATCAAAATATTCAATTCATCCAGGTGCGACCAAGATGTATAATGATTTGAAGAAAGAGTACTGGTGGCCAGGAATGAAAAGAGATATTGCTAAATATGTTGAAAAGTGTTTGACTTGTTTACAAGTCAAAGCTGAACACCAGAAACCATACGGGAAAATGCAACCACTAGAAATTCCATTATGGAAGTGGGAGCATATTACGAGGGATCTGGTAACAAAACTTTCAAAAACTACAAAAGGATATGACTCGATATGGGTAATTGTCGACCATCTGACAAAAAGTGCTCACTTTATACCCATTCGTGAAAACTATTCATCTGAACGAATGGCAGAAGTATATGTTAACGAGGTAGTGTCAAGGCATGGTGTGCCATTGTCTATTGTATCTGACAGAGACACACGTTTTACCTCAAGATTCTGGAGGAAATTTCAAGAAGGAATGGGCACCAAATTATTAATCAGTACTGCATATCACCCACAAACCGATGGGCAAAGCGAAAGAGCGATTCAAACTCTCGAAGATAAGCTACGTGCATGTATTATTGATTTTGGTGGCAGTTGGGATAAATATTTGCCTTTAGCAGAGTTCTCTTACAATAATAGTTATCATTCGAGCATTGGAATGCCCCCGTTCGAAATGTTGTACGACAGAAAATGCCGCACTCCTGTATGTTGGGGAGAAGTTGGCCAAAGAGAACTTGCTAATAAAGAAGTGGTGGAGGCAACAAATGAAAAGATTGATCAAATCAGAGCGCATTTAAAAGCGGCTCAAGATAGACAAAAGTCGTATGCTGATAAACGAAGACGCCTGATTGAATTTCAGGTGGGAGACTAGGTTATGTTGAAGGTCTCTCCATGGAAAGGTGTGATTCGTTTTCGTAAACGTGGCAAGTTAAGTCCACGCTTTATTGGTCCGTTCAAAATTATTGCTCGTGTGGGGCAGGTGGCGTATCGTTTGGAATTACCTGACGAATTAAACGGAATCCATAACACCTTTCATGTGTCATATTTACGAAAATGCTTAGCTGATGAAACGACGTATGTGCCGTTAAATGAAATAGAAGTTGATGAAAAGCTTAACTACATAGAAAAGCCAGTCACGATTCTTGATCGTAAGGTTAAACAACTACGAAATAAAGAAATAAATCAAGTGAAAGTGCAATGGAAGCATAGGCGTGGTTCTGATACCACAT
>BJCO01365529.1:0-14407 GCA_018326465.1 Flaveria floridana
AAGTGACGGATCTAAGATTTTTCTCTGAAAAAGGGCAAAAACGAGTTCGTTTATACTAATAAAGTAAAATAATTTTTTTTCACATGTTATCTTCTCACACCCTCATTATCACATGTCATCTTCTCACACCATATTTGTCACATGTCAATAGCATAAAAGATAACCATTTAATTATCATTTTAAATGCTAAATATATTAGTTATATTCTTTTCAAATTATAAAAATAAAGTATGTATTTACCTTTTAAGATTAATGACTATGATTTTTTAATAAAGATAACTTTTTTAAATGATATTTAAAAAACAAATAAAAAATAAATGTTTAAAAAACATTTTTTTAAACAAAAGTTTCTAAAGAAAATAGTTTAAAAAAGTATTGTTATTACTTTATTACTTAACATAATTGATTGCACATAATTCAAATCATATCTTATCTAAAAAATTATTTTATAATTTTTAAATATTAATTACTAAGTTCAAATACAAAGTGTATT
The DNA here is from genome assembly GCA_018326465.1 of Flaveria floridana. Lineage (NCBI taxonomy): Eukaryota > Viridiplantae > Streptophyta > Magnoliopsida > Asterales > Asteraceae > Flaveria > Flaveria floridana. The sequence continues at coordinate 494 of BJCO01365529.1, forward strand.
TTTGCTACAAAGTGTGAAAACACACAATGAGTTAACAAAAATCATAAAAAATTATATCCAACAATCTAAATCGAATTTCAAAAAAGTAATTCCGAGCTTTTGTTCTTTTAGCCGTCCTCACTAAGAAAAAAATAAACGAAAAATTAAAAAAATTAACGTTTTTTTATTGTGTCATTTATGAAAGACAATGACGCCATTGTGTCAATATGAAAGATATAATGACATCATTATGTCATTATGAAAGACATAATGAATTTTTTTTATTATGAAAGACATCATTATGAAAGACATAATGACGTCATTGTGTCATAAAAAGACACAATGAATTTTTTTTATTTTTTTCTGAAAGAGGATGACGAGAGGAATAGAAACTCCGAAGTACTTTTTTGAAATTTAATTTAGATTGTGTGATATAATTTTTTGTGACTTTTTAGACTTATTAAGTTTTCTCAATGTTTTCACTAAATACATGTAAAACACGGTTTTTTAAACTGGTTAGAACTATATATGTGAAATAAATAGGCTCAAAATCTGTTTACTTAAATAGGAATGATCTAGATTGTATACTTTTACACCCAAAAGGCCAAAAAATAAACCTAAACTCGAAACATATATCTTTTTTTTAATTAAGGACCCCAATAATTTGAGGTCCCACACACAAGCCTGCAAATCCACAACATAAAGCTCCCTTTTACATTACTATATGAAATCTTGATTATCTCGTGTATTACTTTCTAATATATATCATCAAAAGTTAACGTACACGTGTTGTTATCTTCATTTTACACCTAGCATATATATGTCACAAAATGATTCATGTGTAAGCTTTAACCTAGTTAGGATTAAAGTGTAACTATAATGGAAGTAAGATAAAAAAAACATAATTTTACAAACGTTTAAATGCTACATGAATAATATACAAAATATAATTCACTACATTTACTATAAATATGACAAACCCTCATATCAATCAATATAATCTATTATGCTCACAAGAAACTCACTAATATATTTTCGGTTGACTGACTGAAAACTTTCTAGAAAACCACCTATCATTGATTGCTTCTAATCGAGAACGATTAGCTATGACGGTTCCCTCACATTCACAAATCGAGAACGATTAGCTATGACGGTTCCCTCACATTCACAAGTGGTGCGTTCAACATACATGGTGTGAGATGCAACACATTTTTATGAACATAATATCCCTTTTAAAATACTCTTGAGCACTCGTCCAACCTTTCCTCGATAATCTTGATGACATACATACAAAAGGAGAGAGTATGTGGGGACCTATTGCCTAATGTGTGGATTTAGGGCAATTGAATGTAAACCTTCAATAAAAGAGTTTAGATGTAAAAAAAAGTAAGATGATATTAAGTAACAATGTAAAAAATCAACCTAAACGTCTAAGCATGTAAGATAGAATGCAATTGTGGTTCGGTGGGGGTCGTGAATCCTATGTTACATTCAAAATTAAGTGTTGGTAATCAATTACGACTAGTCACATGGGTGATCATGATGTGGTATGGGATAGGAAAAAAATGTGTAATTTGGCGTTTGGGTAGTTTTATGGAGGTGTGCGGCTGGTGTTATGATAAGTATTGTTATATTAACAAGGGAACAAAGGGATTGCACATAGTACAAGGCGCTAATGTTTTCGACAAGACCTATAAGACCATTGGGTGTACTCACAGGTCAAGGTTGGGGAGTTGAGTTGGCATTCACGGAGCCACAGGGAACACCATGGCGTGCATACCACTAGTGGTGTCCATGCTCGGAATGGAGGGGTCGCAACAGGGTGAATGGGAATAGATGTATAGAGAGATGGGAACAAAGACCCAATCACATTTCAACAAATTTATTTTGTTTGTTTATTTATCTACTTTATAAGTTTTGAAAAATTAAAAGATGGTTTAAGGGTGAATAATCAGAATTTCTATGATAGAAAAATAAGGAGTAAGATGGAGAGTGGTGATATGTGTTCTGGTTGTCGAGACTCGATCAAAAACAAGTTAATAATCAGTCTTAGCTATCTTTCTTGCGTAAGGGTAAGCAAGGTCGTCTCCATAGGAAATTAGTTGAAAATGTTTAACAAACAAACTCGATTAACTTAAAGACACAAACTTTGAAAATATTGAAACTTTAGATGAATTCACTAACATAAGTGCAAAAGGCAATTAACTTTAGAACTAATTTAATAATTAATTAGAAAACAATCACTTTAGAATTTTTAGTTACGCAAGTCAACAATTGCTACTCAAAACTAGGGCTTGCTAAAAAACAATTTCCAAGATCTCAAATTTTGATTAACGTAACAATAAATGATCTAACTTTTAAGACTCGTTCATTCATAATGTTATGAATTCATATATATCAATTTACCTATCAACCTAAACAAGTTCACGATGCAAGAAAACCAATTAATAATTAAACAAGTAACTTTATGAATAAACAAACCTTTTAACTTAATTAAAAGGTGTAATTACATTCAAAACTCAAGTGTCAAAGCATAAACCATAATCCTACATACCAATTATTTCTCTTAACGATAATCTTCCACCCGAAAGTGACCACCACGAACTTAGCCACTCACCATCTTCATTATGTATTCAATCTTGATTTGATGATGAATGTGGATGATTTGGAACGATTACAGGAGGTTCTAAGGACTGAAATTTTTCAAAAACTCATTCGTGGGGCTCAAGAAATGTATTTATATGAAACCCTAATGATTAGGACTTTTTTAGAATTTAAAATTTGAAATAATAAAGAAATATCACGTTGGAACGTAACTTACGGCCTACAGGCCCTAAGTTAGGGCCTACCTTGAGTAAGACAGTCTACCCCACTACTTTATGGCATTCACAGACGGACCTTCCACAGGGCCGTAGCTTACAACCTCCCTGTTATTTGCATATTTTTTTTATTTTCAGCACCTTTCAAGCCATAGTCTCACTATCTTTTGTATCCTTCTCAAATGATGTTTGTTAAGCTTCGTTTAACCTACATTTCAAACACGTAACAAAGCGACTGTATTGGATATCGAAATTAGATTGAAAACATGATATTAAAGCATCTAAAACTCACACATAATACCAATACACTGAATGACGCTGAGGTGACACAAATAATAAATGATGAATAATAGATATACATGATGGCATTAGGGTTTGAAATAAGTATATAATAAACTTTAGAGTAAATTTTTATTTTGGTCCTTGAGGTTTTAGGGTTTTAACTAGTTCAGTCCAAAAAGAAATCTCTTGTCAAATCATGACATGTGGTTTGTGTTATAACTAATATGGTCCCTGAGGCTAACGTCATTCGTAAAATCTGTTAAATAGATGCATGTGCCCCTCACGTGAGGGGCTTTTTCGTATTTTTCAACCCTTTATGCATTTTAAAACCCTATTTCCCAAACCGTATGTCGTCTTCATCTTGTTTTCCCTTCTGTGTTTGTTGTTCTTCACCATCAACACTATGGTAATCTGTAAATGTGGTGCCCCGACTACGATTCATACCTCTTGGACGTCTGCAAACCCTTGTTGAAGGTTTCATTGCTGTTCACGCAAGGTAATTTCATTTGTATCTGAATTTTTTTTTCTTGCCCTAACTCCCTTTCTGCAATTGCAGGGTATGTGGTTTTGTAGCCTGGACTGATCCTCCAGTTTATGAAAGTTGTAATGTTATTGTCCACGACTTACTTAGGAAAATCAACCACAAGTCTGCTAAAACTAGAATGCTTAAGTTGGTGGTTTTTATTAGCTGGCTGATGTTTTTTATGTATTTCTTTTCCAATTGACCTTAATTGGTGTAAAGGTCAAGCTTTTGGTTGAATGTTACCTATGTATTGTTACTTTTGTTGGTGTAATGGAAATGTATTTGACTTTACATTTTTTGTTACTTTGTTTCATGTACTGGAAATATATTTAAGTTTACATAAATATACTAGTGTTTCTAATGACCATCTACCAAACATACAATTGAATCTGACATAACTATACCAGTGGTTGTAATAATCATTTACCAAACATGGAATATAAGGTGACATAAGTAAAGTACTGGTTATATTAATCCTCAAAGTAATGGTTCTAATAACCATTTACCAACCATACATTGTTCAATAAAAACAAAATCCACTAGAAACATCCTTAAACACCATCAATGATCATACCAGACCCTACACTTCATTCCGTATAAACCTAAACCAAACTTATCCAAACCTAACCCAAACCAAACACAAACTACACTTGATTTGTATCCTGTGTTGCTGTTGAAGTAGCTTTCAATTTGCAACCTCTTTTGTTGTGACCCTTTTGATTGCATAGTGTACAAGTAACAGGCTTACCATTTTTTTGTCATCTTCCCACTAGCACTTATGTTTTGTGACAACTCTTCAAAGGATTTTTTCTAGCTTTCTTGGGCCTTCCGATTTGTATGTGATTTTTGGGTGGTAACAGTGAAGTAGGGCAAGCTGATGGAGTCCACAATTCTTTACCATTAATTGGGTCAATGGTGTTTTCATAAACTTTCTTCCATGTGCTCTGCCAATATACCTCATCTACCCAAGACTCAGGTATTCCAACATCCAGCCCATTCATTCTCATATCCTAGTTAACAGCTAAGGCATGCTTACAAGGCATGTATGTTAGTTCCCATTTTCTGTAAGAGCAAGCCTTAGAACCCACATCCAGAACACACTGATCATTCTAGGGTCCACTCACCTAGTATTTGCTTTGGCCATTCCATATTACGTTATACTGTGATGCTTATGTCTTAATTTGGTTGAATGTCTTAGTGGTTGTGGGTATCAATGGACCATCACACTTAGGAATCAACCTGTTCACCAGCCTAATTCTCCTTATCAGATACTCTCTTATGTACTCTAAGCAAGTAATTATGGTTTTGTCTCTGCCTCCTATAAGCTATTTGTTAAAACCCTCACATAAGTTATTGACTAGAACATTATACTTAGACCTCCCTGTCAATGAAATCATTAGTTAATAACTTGTACAGATAATAGGAATTCAGTTATAATTATAAAAGCAAACATACCACTGAAATGAGATCTTGCCCAGTGAATTGGTGGTATTTCTTGCAGCTATTTATGTAACGATGGATCTTGTTTTCTGATATCATTCATGTGTTTGTTAAACTGTGGAATGATTGTTGCATTCCATAGCATTTCTTTAAACAGATTGCCTCTCTATTTTGTTTTCATATTCTCATGTATATGCCTAAGACAATACCTACGCTCAGCACAAGGATTCATCTTCTTAATAGTAGGTATGATACCCTACAAAATAAAAATATTATTCAATTTCAACTACCATAATTGGAATAAAAATAAGCAGGTTATACCTTTTGTCTAGCACTTAAGAATGTGAAATTTAATTGGCTGCAAAGATCCAAGTAATCACCAAGCATCTCTAAGAACCAAGTCCACAAACTGCATGATTGAGCTTCCACTATTGCAAAAGCTACTGGATAGATCCTATTGTTAGCATCAACACTCACTGCTGTTAGAATTTGATGAGGGAAAGACCCTTTCATGAAACAACCATCCAAACCTAACACTTCTCTCCCATAATGCTTAAATCCTGCTTTTAGGGATGTATAACAAATGTATATCCTTTTAAATTGCCTACTTTTACTGGTAGGATTGAATTCCCTTTCAACTTCAATCTTGACTATTCTCCCTGGATTGGATCTTAGTAGTTCATCACAGTAATCCCTTAAAAGTAAATATTGTTTTGTGAAGTCCCCTTGAACCTTCTCTATAGCCATGACTTTTGCCTTAAAAACATTTTATAAGCTAATCTACACTTGGTATTTCTTTTGGACCAGATCTTGAAGAAATTTAATGGGTATTCCAGGGTTTGATTCCACTATTGACTCTATCTCTTTAGCTAGTGTACTCACTGCGTACAACTTGGCCTCTCTAGTTTGTAAACATTTATGATTGTCAATAAATGTCTTAACTACCCAAGCATCTTCTACTTTTTTCCTATAAATATGTATGTCCAAAGACCATTCTGTCTTTCTACATTTTTACCTTTTTCAGATGTTAAGGCACTGGCTATTGACTCACTTGATGTATGGGTCCTACTTGCCTGAGTTGTGTTACGGTTTTGACCTATCATAAAAACAAGATTTACACCTGTAGAGATGATCCTAAACCTCAACTTATCTTTTTTGGTGATAGAAAGTTGCCTCCTAGTGACAACAACATGGCTTTTCACCAAAGTTTTTTTATTTCCTCTTTGTTTTTGCAACACTGGCCCACATAAAATGAATTGCATATAGATTCTTAGATTTTTTTTTCTCTCTCTTTCTAAACTTATTCACAGCAGTAATCAACAAATCTTCCTTGTCTGTTCCACTAACAAAGTCATCTAGATCAAATTCCTCATCCTCATCATCTTTCTCAGATTCCCCCTCATCAACATCATTCAAACCCTTATCAATTTAGCTTTAAATGACCCCATGTCAACATCTACATGTTTAACCATGTGATCCGTGTCATTCAAAGAATCTTCATTGGGTCTGTATTATCATCATCTTCATTATGATATGTATCATCGTCAGCTTTATCATGACATGTATTATCATCTTTCTGCGTAACTTTTTCATTTTTATCTTCTATATCCTGTTCCATGCCTTAGTTGAAATCCATAAAAAATGGTCATTTGGACCCTCACTCTTCTCATTCATATTTTGACACCCACCCTGATACAGATTATCATTTAAAGCCTCACCCTGCTCATTCATATTTGAGCCACCATGATCCAGATTAGCATTTGATCCCGCATCTTGCATATTCAATTTGAACCCACATTCTGCTCATTCACAATTGAACACCCAACCTGATGCAGATAATCATTTGGAGCCTTACCCTGCTCATTCACAGTTGAACCACCCTGATATAGATTAGCATTTGACCCCCCATCTTACACATTCATATTTGAACCCACATTCTGCTCATTCATAATTGAACACCTATCCTGATATAGATTATCATTTGGAGCCTCATCCTGCTCATTCATAGTTGAACCACCCTGATGCAGATTAGCATTTGATCCCCCATCTTGTATATTTAAATTTGAACCCTCATTCCATTTTAGAACTGGTAGCTTTCTACAAGCTTTTCTTAAGGTTTTCAGTTTGGATGGTTTAGGCCGACTAGAAGGTGCATCAGGAGGTTCTAATTCATAAATTTTAACTTTACTAGGAGACTTGTGAAATACATTAAGTCTTGATACCCAATGTTGTATATACACCTCAATGATCTTAAACCGTTCAACATATTGCAATATAGATATGACATCTTGATCAGTTCCTAGTGATATAATACCAAATTCTAAGTTCAAATCAGGAACCTTATAATGATAAAACATTATTTGATTCTTAGGATAACCTAACTCTTGGACCATAGCATTAACCTCGATAATAGAGAATTCACCAGCATCGATCATGCCCACATAGTTGATTTTACCATCCACATAAGCCCTAGCTGGTTCCGTGATGAAAACTCCCCCTGAAATGTCTTCAAACCAAATAAAGTAGGGTTTTATCCTGTAATGATAACCATAAAAGTAACAAAAATCAATTCTTCACAAATGGTGGAAGCCATCAAAACACACATTAACTAGGATCAAGAACTAACCATACGTAGCGTAAGCATCAAATCATTCACCTGTAGGTCGTACAAACCAAAGTGTAAGCACCATACTTGCAAAAACTTTACTGACACTTCAACAATTGCATCAACTGATTCTTTAATAATCCATTAGGAGTGGAAGAGTTATAATTCGTTAGAGGGTTTTAATTCGTTAGAGGGTTTTAATGCATAGAGGGTTGGAGAAGACGAAAAAGCTCCTCACGTGAGGGGCACACACATCTATTTAACAGATTTTTTGAACGACGTTAGCCTCAAGGACCAGAATAGTTATTAAACACAAACCACATGTCATGATTTGACAAAAGATTTCGTTTTGAACTGAACTAGTTAAGACCCCAAAATCTCAGGAACCAAAATAGAAATTTACTCTAAACTTTATTATAATACCTCAAAGATTTAAATATAGCTTTACATGTAGAATTGTGGTAATTAGTTGTGTACACACTAGAACAAAGTATGGTCTTGAAAGAAATAGTATCTTAGTACAAAATTCGACTATCAATACTAATTTACGCAACTTTTTATGCTCTAATTCACGCTCTGCACCGTGAATATTGTTATCCTATCTATTTACGAGATGAAGATCAAATTGAAAATTTTGTGTTCTTCTATCGAACCTTGACTTGGAAATTATAGTGGCTTATTTGAGGTGTTAAAACAAGTTTATAACTAAAACATTCCAATTTAAGAAAGGTAAATCTTTTTTTTTGAACGGCCAACGAATAATTTTTAAGCCCGGTCACCCGAGTAAACCCATTGGCGAAAGGCCACCCACTCCCGCAAACACAGACAGCGCTAGTGACCCGGCTCGCCCACCATTCCAATGGAAATCCACCACCCAAAGGCTCATTATGGTAAAACCCTTGTCCCATTTGGAGCATATTGCACATAGTAAGACTCCAACCCATGACCTACACTTTAAAAAGTCATAGGATGCCTCCTCCTAAACCAGTTGATCTAGGACTCATTGGCTAAGAAAGGTAAATCTAAATAGTGTTTCCTTGAGACAAACAAACACCATCTAATAAGGGGCTTTTTGGTAACTTCTGAATGGGTAAGTGCTGAATCAATAAGAGGTCTGAACTAATAAGAGTTCTGAATCAATAAGTGCTGAACCAGATTAAGTATGTTTGGTTGGATATCTAAATGATCGTGTAAAATTACTACTTTACCCATCTGAATTACTTGCTATTTTAAAATGCAAAATCTACAGTGAACTTTGTTACAAATCTACATCATTATCATACAGTTTCAAAACTCCATAGGGTTATCAATCTCAAACTAGAATGATAACCACATCAATTTCACTCAATTAGAGAAAAATTCAAACAAACTCCGATCAACAAATCTTCTAACATCATTAACATCATACAGTTTCAAATCAAATGCACACATGACACAACTTCATTCAATTCCTTACCGATCCTTCACACAGAAGGAAGCTCGATTTCCGACATCACTCTCCAGAACCGTAGAAGTGAGATTGGAGAGACTGTTTGTACACTCTCTGAGTAATGAACGGGACAAACACGGTGTCATTGATCTGACCGGCGAATTCATCACGTACGAATTAAGAGTGTACGAACTTCGACGAATGCAGCTGCTGCAACACGACGACGATAGCTACGGCGGTGAGAAGTTTGTCTCTGGTCATTCTCCGGTAACCAACAAGTAGCATTTTCTGGTGGCGATGGTGTTGTGGGGGTGCATCAGTGGTGGCGACGGTGTTGTGAAGGTGGAGGTGTTGCTCTTTGATGGCCGGCGATGGCTGGTGAGGTATTGCCCTGATTATGGACGGCGACCTCAAGGGAAGGGAAGAAGTGGCGGTCTGATGCTTGGAAGCTTTTTAGCTCAGATAGAGCACAATCTCTGACCTAATAAGAGGTAGAGTAAGAGGCTCTTTTTCAATAATGGTATCAACCAAACAATATGGTCTGACCGAGTCAGACCATTGCATCTGACCGGGGTCATTAAAACCCAAACAAACACCGCCTTAATTTTTTAACAATTTCATTATAATATAAATACACATTGTACACCATATTCTTTTACGCCACTCTACTATCTCTACTAATATCTTGCATATGGATCCAATCGGATCAAAAGGTAAAGAGCCAAATCCTAAGGGTTGCTGACAAAACATGTCATCCCGTAACACCCATTCATCTCATCACAACCAATGAAACCCCTCATCCCACCACAACCAACGATCCCAACGCTATACATTATCTCAAACCGGTTTCAACAGTACGCAAACGAACCATCTCAATTTTTTATTTTAGTTAGTAGTTATATTTTTCTAATTAAAGTTATAATTTTATAAATAAACTAATTTAGTTTTAAATTTTGAAGATAAAATTAGTTAAAAGATGTGTGAAAGACAGATTCACATTGTTTAATGCTAGTTTAAGGTTGAATGAAAGATCGAGATATAGAGAAAAGAAATATTTTTAGCCCCAACGACAAATGAACCTAGGTGGGCCGGGGCATTTTTGGGGACAGTTAAACTTAAAATATTGGGTGGGGAATGAGCTCCCTCCATCCTTACACAAAATGAATGTGTTATGGACTGAATCATTAGACGGTAAGGGACTTGTCCCACATCATTTGAATGGGTAATTTTTAACGGTTTATAGATCAAATGAGACTCTAACCTATCATACTAGTTTTTTAGGTTAAGCTCTCATGTTTGGTTTGTATACAGTGGTATCAGAGCCATACTCAAAGTGATGGCACACAAAATGGTGGCCTAGAGATATCCAGCCGTGACTATTATAGTCGTAACCAACGAGGACGTTTGCCCTTAAGAAGAGACGAATGTTATGGACTACATTATTGCAAAGTATGGGGCTTGTCCAACATTAGTTGCATGGGGAACTAATATAGGGTTTATAGATCTAATGGGCTCTCTCACCTGTTAGCCTAGTGTTTTAGGTTGAGTTCTCATATCTGATCTGTAATAATGATATCAAAGCCAAATTCGGAGTGGTGACCAACGACGATAATGGCCTTTAAATTGGGTCGAGTATTATGGATTGAAATCACTGCGATATACGGGACTTGTCCCTATGCATAATATATAAAATAAACGGCTTGGGATTTTCCCATATCAGTTAAACAAGATTTTTTTACCCGTTGCACGTTACCACAACATCATACATGTTGTGATAAAATTATTTTACAATTGACCTGAGTCGTTTCCAAATAATTTTTTTGTCCAAAAATAGACTTACAATCATTATGTCTCATTTCCAAACTAAATTTACGTCAAAACGTAGAGTAAATGAAAAGTTTTATATTTGACCCAACACATTTTCGTAAAAAAACTTACGGCGAAACGTAGACGCATATCGAAACTTATACAATCTTAAAGCGTATATAATGTTAAGCACAGAAACACTTTATATTTGAACTGAGCCGCCTCTGATTAAGTCCAAACGTAGGCGGACTCAAAGTTATATTGTACATGGGTAAACCTATAACTTTAAAAACCTAGGTGTTCAAAGTGATATATTATAAAGTTTTTTATGAGAGTAAATTTCGTTTTTGGTCCCTGAGGTTAGATCTGTTTAACCTTTTCAGTCCAAAAAGGAGTCTTTGGACATACCAAGGCCTGATGTTTGCATTTTGTAACGATTTTGGTCCCTAACGCTAACTCTGTTAATTGTTTAGGTTAGGTGTAAGGGTATTTTGGTCATTTTACACATAAATGACTATTTATGCAATAACTTTACGTTCCACCCCCGTCGCACCAGAGACCATCGGAAACTCACCGCATTTCCGACACCTCGTCACCTCTAAGATCTGCCTACACGACGGACATGATAAATACGAACTAAGCCACAAATCAATGTGTCCGACGTGAAAACCATGTCCGCACTCCATCGATGTACTCCACCAAACAGATCGCACAGTCGCCGAATGACAACTTTCCAGCGGTTTGTTCGTTTGTTGAGTTGTAAATTAACTTCAAAAGCGTTTAGACTATCTTCTTTTTGATTCCTTTGTTAGTGGTTTAGTGGATAGGGTTCCAGCGAGAAGTGGCGATGGATCCGCGGCGGATCCAGGCTCAACAAGCGACAGAAAAGAGCCCTAGGATGCAGATGAGAATGAAGAGGAGGGCGGCGAGGATCACGACGAAGTCAGACTCAACGGCAACGGCCTTCGGCGGCTATGCGGTGGTTTGATCGAATGATGAAGATGAGTTGGTGGAGGTGGAGGAGAGGAATCTTTAGTAATGAGTCATGATTCATTCAAGTGCAGATAAAAGCTATAAGGTTATATCAGAAAGCCTGATGCAAACAAAGCAACCAAAGAGCTTCCAGCATGCATGCACCGATGTACAAGGTAGAAGTTACTTTGAAAGTTTTACATTCTTCATAAAAAAATATACTAAGTGTAAAATCTTCCAAAGCCAAAGACCAAATCTTCTAAAACCAAATATGAAGTCTTTTGAAGCTTCAAAGACAAAGTCTTTCGAAGCCAATAAAGTGAAGATTGATTTCTTCTGAAGACAGAGAAGACATGCTTTCTCTTATCAACTTTTACATAAAGGTGACCCACTTTCCGCTGCAACTCTGAAGACTCACCAACTTGTATAAGTTGGTGAAAAGTTCCATGATTTTGCAACTGCAGAGTAAGGTTTAGAGTCTGTAACTTTCTACTTTCTACCTTTTATTTTTTTGTAATATATTAGGATGTGAGATATGGTATGTCATAGTCACAAGTCAAAAGACAATGTGTCTTTTGACTGTACATTGATCTTGTCGTCTAGATTTATGTTTTCAGCTGTCTTTAAAAGTATAGCAGGCTGTATGATATAGTATAAAGTATCTCAGGTCCTTGTATCTTATCTAATACTTTTTAATACTTGTAATAGAACTTGAGAACAATATACAATATTCTTAAAAACCATACTTATATTGTTCTTGTTCTTTTGTTCTGTCTTATCACTTACTTGTGTTTTTAGTATCTTCTATAAATACCTGGTTTTCTTATTTGATCCGTTAAGTGTTTTAACACTCTCCTTCTTATGAGACTGATTGTATTGACCACCCTTAACCGATCATGTAAAAGCTTTTGAGGGTTTTAGTGATATGGTGCGGATAGAGTAAGCTTTTGAGGGTTTTAGTAATGGTCGACGATAAGAGATGAGGAAGATGAAGAATGATGCTGGTGAGAGATGAAAATGACGATGGTGGTGTCAGTGTGGTGTTGTGGGTGGTATTGGGGTGATAAAAAACAACCCCTCAAGTTATTTATCTGGTTATAAAATAGTACATGTATGTAAAATGACTAAAATATCTTTATATATAAAAAGTAACAGAGTTTGTGTCAGTGACCAAAACCATTACAAAAATAAAACCTTAAGACATGATATGATCAAAGATTTCTTTTTGGACTGAAATAGTTAAAATGGTTAAAAACAAGGATCAAAACCGAAATTTACTCTTTTTAAAAAGTTTCAGAAGAGGAAAATATAAAGATTGTAAGTCGGAGGGACACAAACAGGAAAAAAATGAAAGAAAAAAAACAAGAAGAAACAAACGTAGTTAGTGGGGGTGAAACCCACGAACATATTGCTAAAATCCAAAGTGTTTACCACTGCTACCAAAAGCCAATATGATTAAATATTAGAAAACAAATTATTTAATTACTAACAAAAGTCAATGACTTCTTGTTGGCCACCGTTATAGTATAATATGTTCATCATATACCACGAGTTGCACGTCTAACTGCTTCATGTATTGATAAGGGTGAAGGTGAAGTGTGTGATGAAAAACCATCCACCGGCTGATGTGAGAATCAAATCTAAAGACAATGGACTTCAATGTAAATATAGAAGACTATTATGGACTTTTTAGTAATATTCTAGAGAATGGACTTCAACGAAATCCTTTAAGGTTAATACTAAAAGAAGGTTCGTACATAATTTTCAATATATTAATAATAATTGTTATATTATTAACGTGAGGCTAGGTAGCCTGTTTTGTAGAGGTTTTGTATTTTACGGTAGAAGTCTGGATATTCAATATTTTATTAAGTGTGTGAACCCGTATTTTGTCGTGGGTTTTTAAAATTTATAACGTTTGATTTCGATTACTTGTACATTATTATTCAATCCGTTGATATAGATAAAAATTATATTGACAACGTTGTTTTGAAAAAAAATCATGTCGAAACGTTGATATAATTTAGCACATTATAATGACAAATTTAGATTTTATAAA
>BJCO01365531.1:0-12332 GCA_018326465.1 Flaveria floridana
CGGGGGCCTCCACCTTCCGCCGCCGCCGCCAGGGGCCTCCACCTTCCGCCACCGCCGCCGCCAGGAACCACCACCGGCCGCCACCGCCGCCGGAAACCTCTATCGGCCACCATCACCACCATAACTACTTTCACATTTTATTTTTTCGTTTTTTCATACGTAATAAACAATACAAAGTAATGATTCTTTTCATTTTTAAAGGGTAACCAAACAGTAGTATGGAATTTAATGATTCATTTCATTCTCTAAACCATTCCATTCTCTTATTCGTTCCCTTCCTCCATCCATTCCATTACCCCATACCAAACAAACCCTTAAAAAGACATAATACTTTTCGTCCCTCGTCTTAACGGCCGTTAAAAACCCCCGTTAAATGTTTGTTAAATGACTAATTTACCCTTTTATCTTTTTATGTTAACTTAAAATCACCATACCCCATTCCCCCAACCTTTCTTCTTCTTTATTCTAACCACCACCACACACTCTCAACCCCACCACCACCACCACCACCAATCCCTCAAAACCAATTTTTTCCACTTTAATGTTACTTAATTCCATCTTCTTCATTCGATGAATAAGATTTTGATGCCAACACACCACCACCACCTGCAACTCCGACTACAAACAATAACTCAAAAAGAAAGGAAGGATCTAAAGGCACTGCATGTGATGGTTAATAAGGTGATGGTGATGGTTGCCATGCCGACGACAAGTGACGAGGTGGGTTGTTATTTCACTGAAAAAGAAACGTGTGGTGCTGGTGGATATGGAGGTGGTCGGTGTGCGGTGGTGGTGGGGCAGATGGGGGTGTGTGGTGGTGGTGGCAAGGAGTGGTGGATTGGGTGGTGGTGAAAGAAAAATGAGGAGGAAGAAGTGTTACGTTTTTTTAAACACTAAAACTAACCCTGTAATTTTTCAATCCTATGAACGAAAATTGGAATTTGAGCAAACTCCGAGGATGATCCGTGTAATTTACTTTTTTCCCCTTTTTTATATTAAAATATTTTCACTCACTAATTAATTTGTTTCGTCTTAAGTCATTTTATACAAAACTTTGAAATACTATAGATGTTTATAATTTTTCTAGAAGATTATTTAAAAGATGAAATTCATTACAAGATCAATACTTAATTTAGAAACAAGAATATGTTTTAAAGATAGTTTTTGTTAACTTACCTAGTATTTATAAGGAAATGTAGTCTAATGGTATTTAATATATTAAAATATTAAAGTGATGTTTCTTTAGTGTTCAAACGTATTATGAATAGATAGTATAGATTAGAAAGTAAACTCATTAAATACCGTAGAAGTTAATACTGTTGATTCTATTTATAAAAAGTTAATTATATTATTTCATAATAAATAGGTATTTAAACTCGAAGTAGATGCATATCCCACACTATGTGCCGTGACAATTCGTTTTTTTCGGATAAAAGAGCATGGATTGGAACACTAAAAAAAGTAAAGTAAATAAAATCAAGGATTAAAAGCATATGGACACAAGGTTCACCAAGTGCTCTTTACCACTCGGACGACCACTAGCCCATATGTAAATCCCTTAGGCAAACGTGACAGTTTGAAAACAACAACGTTGTGGTCCACATATGATCAACGACCAAATCACCACAAATTACTATTCATCAGCTTTTTTTTGATTTATATATAGTTAATAGGTACATAGTACTATTAGTTTAATTCTTTCATTATGTGTTAGAATAAAGTTTGTTCTTAAAATGTATAGATGGTATAGTATAGGGGTTGAAAGTGTAACTAGTTAGTTAGCTCTAACTACTATAAATATGTGGCTGTAATGTGTAATTCATCATCACTTCAATAAGATTTTCATACCGTTATGTTCAATTTCTATCAATTGGCATCAGAGCGCGTATAGGCTCTCGATCCGTTGTCGTCTTCCTCGATACGAATCTCGTTAAGAACTCCCCACCTGAACGGCGATTACAGTTCTTCGAGTGCGGCTGAGCGCACAATTGATCGATCCGACGAATTCAACAACTCACGATCTTCACTAAAACCCAATTCTTGACTCAATTCGATGGCGAATCAAGATAAACAGGTGGCCCTGAAGGACGCTAGTGACCCAATTTCGTTCAAGATCCCGATACTCTCTCCGACGAACTACACCTCCTGGGAATTTAAGATGGAGGCATTCATGGATGCCCAGGGAATCTGGGATGCTATTGAACCACCATCTAAAGACGTTGTGGATGCCAAATTGGGCAAGAATGCAAGGGCCTTCATCTTCCAAGCCTTGCCAGAAGATGTTCTCATACAGGTTGCTGCATTTAAGTTGGCTAAGGACATATGGGATGCCTTGAAGAAAAGGTATGTGGGTGAAGATATAGTCAAGCAGGCCAGAATTCAGACTCTAGACCATGAATTCAAAGTCTTGTGTATGGGAGAGACTGAGTCGATAGACGACTTTGCGGGCAAGATGGGAGAACTTGTGTTCTGGTACAAAGCCCTGGGGACAACTGTTGCGGCCTCCAAACAAGTCAGAAAGTTCTTGAAAGCAGCCCCAGATAGGTTTCTACCTATTGTGGCTGCCATAGAACACTTCTCAGACTTAGAGGCAATGACATTCGAAGAGTTAACGGGGAGATTGAAGGCGTATGAGGAGAGGCTCAGGCCTGCCACCCAAGGGAAGAATTCATCTGGCCACCTACTCCTGACCAGGAGTGAGTGGCAAGAAAGGACCAAGAGTGAGTCCAGCCCCCTGAACTCACGACCCAGTGGATCAAATGGCTGGGAAAACAAAAATAAAAGTAAAAGCAAAGGGATATTTGCACAGGGCAGGGGAGGAAAACCCAGCACTGAGGGCGGTGACAGAGGTGCCAACACCTCTAAGAAAGACAAGAGAAGCATGAGGTGCTTCAATTGTGACAAATTGGGGCACTTCTCCAGTGAATGTCGGGCTCCAAGAAGGGGTGACCAGGAAGCACACCTGTCATAAACTCAAGAAGATCAAGAACCAGCCTTGCTAATGGCAAAGCTGGACATGGGTCTTCTTGAGGAGCAAGGTGTGTTTCCCAAGAATCTACCTCATGGAGGTGATTCATGTACATGGTATCTTGACAATAGGGCCAGCAATCACATGACTGGCATCAAAACCCACTTCACAGAGTTAGATGAAGCCATAACTGGCAAGGTGAAGTTTGGGGATGGGTATGTGGTTGTGATCAGAGGCAGGGGATCCATTTGCTTTTAATGTAGCAATGGTGAACACAGGGTAGTGACTAATGTCTACTACATCCCTGCTCTGAGAAGTAACATTCTCAGTTTGTGTTAATTAAATGAAGTGGGCTGTAGAGTTCTAATGAAAGATGGCTACTTATGGGTATATGAGAAAGGTGGAAGAAACTTGATGAAGGTGAAGAAGTCAGGGAACAGGATCTACAAGATCAAGCTCACAGTGACACCCCCTATGTACCTGCTTACATCCATGCATGACCAAGCTTGGACATGGCATACAAGGCTGGGACACTTGAGTTTTGACTCTATAAACAGAATGCCCAAGATCAACCACAAAACTCAAGTATGTGAGAGTTGTTTAGTTGGCAAGCACAGAAGCCAATCCTACCTAACTGCAAGTAATTTCAGAGCCAAGACTCCTCTAAAACTGATTCATGCAGATCTGTGTGGTCCTATAGACCCACCGACACCTGCAGGAAACAGGTACTTCATGCTCTTGGTGGATGATTGTTCTAAATACATGTGGGTTCACCTATTGAAGTCCAAAGATCAAGCACCAGAAGCATTTAAGGTGTTTAAGGCCCAAGTTCAGTCAGAAACCTCCTATATGATCAAAGCTCTAAGAACAGATAGAGGGGGAGAGTTTACATCCAGGAGCTTTTAGCAGTTTTGTGATATGGATGGCATTAAAAAGTATCTAACTGCCCATACTCTCCACAACAAAATGGGGTTATGGAGAGGAGAAATCAGACAGTGATAGGAATGACCAGGTCCATCCTGAAGGCTATGCACATGCTTTTGGACTTCTGGGCTGAGGCTGTTAGGCACTCAGTCTATCTCTTGAACAGGAGTCCAACCAAAGCATTAGAAAATATTACTCCTTATAAATGTCTCTACAAAAGAAAGCCAAAGGTAAAGTATCTCCGGGTGTTTGGATGCAGGGCACATGTGAAGGTTCTTAGTCATCAAGTAAAGAAACTAGATGATAGGAGTATCCCTGTGGTCCACTTGGGTATAGAACTTGGATCTAAAGCCTACAGGTTGTATAACCCAGGGACATGAAGAATCATAGTAAGCAGGGATGTGAAGTTTAAGGAAGGGAGACCTTAGGAGTGGGAAGGCAATGATCAGGATGTGTCAAATCAGAGGTATGTAAAGCTTGGAGTGCTTACACTTTCCATAACCAAGGTGATGTTTCATCATCTGTGCACACATCAGACCACTCTGATATGAATACAGGGAATGAAGCCTCAACTAGTCACGTGCATGATCAAGACCATGATCAAGACCACCCCAACATCAATTCTGAATCTGAAGAGGAAGTTGTAGATTCAGGGGTGCAATTGAAAATGATTCTGAAGAAAGTGATTAGATTCCTAGGTCTACATATGATGATATACCATCCAAAGGCTTCTCAAGCCTAAATGATGTATTTAATAGAACAAAAGTGTTAGAATAGATTCCATTTGACACCCATATTCAATGA
This sequence comes from Flaveria floridana, assembly GCA_018326465.1. Lineage (NCBI taxonomy): Eukaryota > Viridiplantae > Streptophyta > Magnoliopsida > Asterales > Asteraceae > Flaveria > Flaveria floridana. The sequence goes on from BJCO01365531.1 coordinate 4,697, forward strand.
GTCAGAGTTACTGTTAATCAAAGAGCCAAGTTGTTATGAACAGGATAAGAGTAACCCTGAGTGGAAAAAGGCTATACAGGATGAAATTGACAGCATAGAAAAGAATAGAACTTGAAACTTGGTTGAGTGTCCAAGGGGAGTGAAACCAATTGGTCTTAAGTGGCCGTTTAAGCTTAAAAGAAATGCTGAAGGGGAAGTCATCAGGCATAAGGCCAGATTGGTTGTGAAAGGGTATGTTTAGAAATATGGAGTGGATTATGAGGAGGTGTTTGCTCTAGTGGCTAGGCTAGAGACTGTAAGGCTGATCCTTGCCTTAGCAATTGTAAACCAGTGGAAAGTGCATCACCTGGATGTTAAGATAGCTTTTTTAAATGGGGACTTGAAAGAAGATGTTTATATGTCACAACCAGAAGGCTTTGTAAAGCCTGGCAAGGAAATGTTAGTTTATAAACTCATAAAGGCTTTGTATGGTCTTAAAAAGGCACCTAGAGCCTAGAATGAGAAATTACACTTTACCTTGTTAGAGTTTGGTTTTAAAAGATGTCCCCAAGAACATGTTATGTATAAGAATCAGGTTGGAGATGGATCTGTGATTTTGGGTGTGTATGTGGATGATTTAATAGTGACAGGGTAAAACTCAAGGATGGTAGAGGAGTTTAAAACCATGATGAGGTCCAGATTTGAGATGACAGACCTAGGGCTGCTGAACTATTACTAAGGGATAGAGGTTAAACAAGAATACAGTGGTATCTTCTTGAGCCAAACTGGGTATGCTAAGAAAATCTTGGAAGAACATAACATCTGGGGATGTAATGCAACCAAAGTTCCTATGGATCCTGGTTTGAAGCTAGGGAAAGATGAGGAGCAGGATGCAGTGGATGCTACTTTGTATAGGAGACTCATTGGGTGTTTGAGATATTTGACTCAAACTAGGACTGGCTTGTGTTATTCAGTGGGAATAACAAGCAGGTTTATGGAGTCACCCAGATCTTCTCATTGGCAAGCTGTAAAGCATATCCTAAGGTATCTTAAAGGTACTATTGATCATGGCATTTGGTATGAAAATGGGAGTGTTGGTGATTTGGTGGGGTTTAGTGATAGTTCTCACGCACCTACCAAAGCTGATGGTAGGAGCACCACATGTATGGTGTTCTACTATGGTGCAGGTCCTGTTAGTTGGGTGAGTCAAAAGCAAGAAATTGTTGCTTTATAATCATGTGAGACTGAATTCATAGCAGCTACTACTACTGTGCAACAGACTGTATGGTTGAGAGGTGTGTTGGAGGTGTTATCTGGGTGTCAAATAGTCCTGTTATGATCTATGTAGATAATAAGTCTGCTATTCAGTTGATGAAGAACCCAGTCTTTCATGTGAGATCAAAACACATAGATGTTCGGTATCATTACATTAGAAGTTGTGTTGAGAAGGGCCTAGTGGTGGTTAAACATGTTTGTGGAGAAGAACAGAAGGCTGATATTCTTACAAAGGCTCTACCTAGGCTGAAGTTCATTGACATGAAGAGGTTGCTTGGAGTTGGTTCCATGAAAGAATTAGGGGGTGATTGTTAGTTTAATTCTTTCATTATGTTTAAAATAAAGTGTGTTCTTAAAATGTATAGATGGTATAGTATAGGGGTTGAAAGTGTAACTAGTTAGTTAGCTCTATATACTATAAATATATGACTGTAATGTGTAATTCATCATCACTTCAATAATATTTTCATACTGTTATGTTCAATTTCTATCAAGTACCTATTGATGTAGTGAAATTGATATTAGTAAGTACCATTTATTATATTTAATATTTTTTTAAGTTGGTGCTGAGAAAATACATATAAAAGCCAGAGAAATTCCATAATTGGTATGGTTTGATCTGATTACAAGTTTAGTTTTCAAACTTTAGCAATTGCAAATTAGTTCAAGTTTATCTCTAAAACTTGAAAATTACAAATTTAATCCAAACTTTAATGTAGGTGTTGTATTTTTAGTCCCAAAATTTAAATTTAAAAAGTAGTTCAAATTTTATAAAATGCATAAAAACTAAAAGAATATAATGTTGGGAAAAAAATGCAATAAGAGCACAAAATTTTAGACCAATTTTACCATTTTAAAGTTTAAGGATCAAAATATACAATCTGATTAAACTATAGCCACTATTTATGTAAATTTCTGCGTGTGTTAAAAGTAAAAAGAATTGCTTTAAGAAGAAAAAATAAAAATAATTCTAAAAGTAAAACCCCGAGCACCCATCAAACGAAATAGTCGTGACACATCGTATTTCTCACGCTGAGGCGGCCTGAGTCAAGGGTCTGCAAGTCTTTCACACCCCCCACAATTCTACACACAGCAGATTCAATCGAAACCGTGAACAATGTCCGGCGGTATAGCTCGGGGTCGTCTCACTGAAGAACGGAAAGCATGGCGAAAGAATCATCCTCATGTTCGTCATATTCCAAACCCTAATCTCCCCTTCTCTTACGATTCACACATTCTGATTATTGATTTGATCTGCTTCATTAGGGGTTTGTTGCGAGGCCTGAATCTCTCCCCGATGGTACCGTCAATTTGATGGTTTGGCAGTGTACTATCCCCGGTAAGGCTGGGGTAAGTTTCCACCATCTCTCGTTTCTACTAGTTGGTTTTGTTTTAGGGTATAATAGGCTGAGATTATCTGTAATTACATAGCTCTTTTTTAAGATTATGTTTTGTTGCCAGTTTGCCTTGACAACTAGACATTTTGTGTCTCTAAATCTTTGTTTTGGTTGAGAAATTGTGTTCTTTCGACTTACTGTTATGTGATGGAAACTGAGATACAAGTAATGTGTTTTGCACAATATATGTGATCATAGTTACTGAAATTGGGTTATAGAGTAAGTGGAGGCTTCACTGCAAAACCATATGGAACATTCATTTATTTGTGCATTTACTTAAGGTTATAACCTGTCTACTAAAATGCATCGTGATTATGTGATGTATTTGAATTAACGTGTAGTTATGTGATGTATTTGAATTAACGTATGCATATGTGCGGATAAATTATGTGTATTCTTATATTTTGAATCCACATACATGTAAGTTGACTATAATTCTTTAATCCTCACACACATATTGTTACCTCGGCGCTTGAGACAATTAGGAAAATGCCTCTGGGCCTTGAGACGGTGCATGATAAAAAGGCCAATATGTAAAAAGATGAGACAAATGCACATCTGGCCCTGGGTCAAAATTGGTCAACAATGGGGTCTGTAGGAAACTGATACATAGAAACAACAAAAGTGATGAAAATATTATAAATGGTTTAGATGATAAAAAAGGCCAATATGTAAATAGATGAAAGAAATGCAGCTTTTGGTTGTACATAGGCAATGCCTCTCTCGCACTTTGGTTTTTGAGGCCTAAACGCCTTGGAACGCCTGACGCTTCTAAAACTAAGATTGTTATGATGAAGCGAGATAAGAGAGAAAATAAGGAACTTAACTAATTTGATAAATTGTTTAATATTTTTTAATTCTACTCTTTGTATATAATTCTTAATAATAGTGTATTGTGTTTGAATTGGTTCGCATGGTTCGAATTTTGTTTATGGTTTTGTATTGAAGCCTCTGTATAACTCTCAGACAGCATATATGACGAGGTGTAGATTAAGAAAGGTTATTTCCCATCATTTTCCTAAACTGGATATTAGCTACATGACAGTTTGGGGCAGGACAAAGACAGTATATTTTTGGATTCTTTTAAGGTTTTAAAGGGTGCAGTGTCTTATGACTTGTTCCTGTGAAAATTTAAGCTGATGATCGTGTTAAATGGTGGTTTACTTACATTCTCAGTAACCCGTGTCTAAAAGGTACCAGGCAGGGTTAAGTTGACAAATGACAAGTGTCCTTCCCACAATTAAGCGGAATTATAAACAGTTTGTTTCAACGTGTAAAATGCACATTTAGAAAATGTGAAGAATTACTTCTCTAATAAAAGGATCTGAAAAATTACTTCAAAATTAGGGGTGATTGATAAACACAGATTATGAGAACATTAGTTGAAATCTTTTTGATTTTTTATATCTTAATCTAATTATTAGTTTCTTATTGAAATAGCAACTCCCAGGTTGTTAATTTCAACCAATGATGCTTGGGAGTATTGTCTGTAACTATAACTGTGAATCCATGATAATAATATCAGTTGGAAAAACTTTAGGTGGCTTGATGTCTGTTGAAGTATATAAGTTGTATACTCTGTTGGTTTCTGTGATTGCATGATCATTTAGTAAGTTCTTGATTGGTTTCTTCCTGCACTTTACCTAGACCATTGTGGGGTTGACTATATTTATCTTATTCCATGACTACTATATGTGGCCATTTGCAGACTGATTGGGAGGGTGGTTATTATCCCCTGACCCTTAATTTCACCGAAGATTATCCAAGCAAGCCACCAAAGTGCAAATTTCCCCAAGGGTTCTTCCACCCCAATGTTTACCCATCTGGAACCGTTTGTCTATCAATCCTCAATGAAGACAGTGTACGCACTTATTACTTATTAAGACATAAAGTTCATGTGAAGATCTATTAATAATATTTGATGCATATCTTTTATTTGTAGGGTTGGAGACCAGCAATAACAGTCAAACAGATTCTAGTGGGCATCCAGGATTTGCTGGACACCCCTAACCCTGCTGATCCTGCTCAAACTGAGGGATATCACCTCTTTATTCAGGTAATCATGCTCTAATTATGTAATTTGTATCAGCGGTTTATCGTTAAGTCATTATCTGATAAATAATGTGTTATGCAGGATACTACAGAGTACCAGAAAAGAGTCCGCCAGCAAGCAAAGTTATATCCCCCTCTTGTCTAGTTTCATGTAGATTTGACATGTTGATGAATATTTCATGGTTTAGCAGTTGGTTCGGTTTCTGTTGATTGTTATATAGGAGGCAAAACCTTCTATTATTCATCAACGCCTGTTTGTTTCTGATGAACATGTTTCATGGGTTCCCAAGTTGATATTATTTGTTTTATGGATGGATTTACAAAACAATATTTGGATCTGTTGCAGTATCTTTAGCTTGAGTTTCATTTGAACTCTCCAGGATAATATAAATATCTGTGGTGCATAATCAGAGGAACTGTATCTTTTTTAGGATATTTGACAAATTTAGAGTTGATGGTTGACGTGTCTTTTAATTAAATTACCTAATATTAATTTAGCAAGTGTGATTTGACATGATGAATAGTTATACAGTGTTTTCCCCTTCTTCTTCTTGGGCTCCGCTCACCACACTGATATCACTGATATCACCACTGATATCACCATCATCACCTGCAATCAGCTCCACCACCACCCTCCTCCGGCACCGGAGCCCTCGGCGGAGCCACCGCCCCACCGCCCCTTATGGCAGATCGTCATCGTCGCCGCCTGATGGTGTACACGACGTCGTGCTCATCACCACCATCGCCATCATCGCATCATCACCACCTCCGCATTATCACCATCATCGCAACATCACCACTATCTTCACCATCGCACCATCATCATCATCTCGCCAAATTCCCTTCATATTCTGTTGTTAAACCCTAAAAATTTTAAAAAACCCAGATTTGGTGGCTGCGTTGGTGGAGGCCGAGGTCGGCGGTGGTGGCTATGTTGCTGGACGCGGAGGTCGGTTGTGGTGGTTGTGTTATTGGAGGCGGTGGTGGCTGTGTTGCTGGAGGCGGAGGTCGGCGGTGGTGGCTGTGTTGGTAGAGCCGATGATGGTCACGATGATTCATTCGATTGTCGAGTTTTGAAGCATCTTCCAGGTGAATCTACATCGCAATTGATTGTTGAGAAAAATGAAGACGAAAGAAGAAGCTGTTAATGAAAATGTAAATTTAGAAGAATCATCAAGAACCCTAAAAGATGGTTCGATTTGTGGATTTGAATCTCTTCATCGCCTCCTTGAATCGTCTCTTTCTCCACAAGCTTTCAAGGTAACTATCGAGTGTGTGCCTGTTTGTGTAAGTTTGTTTACTGCTGTAAAAGTATGCAACTTTTGGTTTCCATTTTGTTTGTCAGATGTTCGATTGAACGGATTGTTGTTTGTTTGATCTAATTTTGGTGTATGAATGTTTCCCTCTTTTCAGCGGATTTAGTTTGATGGCGATTGATTATAATTATAGGTCGAATAAATTATGTTTGTTTTAATTACGATCCATGTTCAGATTAGTAGTTAATGTTAATTGTTAAGCACTCTAATTTGTTCTTGAATTTTGAACTGTATTTGTTGGATTTATGTTTGATGCAGATTTTTGATAATTTTCTATAAGCTAATTAGCTATGCTTGTTGTAATTCACTATTTCATCCCCCTTTAGAAGATGCTACAAGTTAACTTTTTATGTCAAATTGAATTGCTTTTCACCATCAGTGTGGATATGGGTGGCTGACTAAATTTCATAAACAGTACTGAAAATGAAGTAGTTGGTGCCAAGTTATCATCAAATTTGACAAAAGTTTATCAATTTGAATACTAGATGTGACATGAAAATCAAAGTGTTGACTCATTTCTGATATCTGAAAAAGAGGGATTATGTATATTTACATGGGTGTCAGTTTATTGCTATTTAGAAACTTTGTAGGTTCATTTTAAAACTTGAAGTTTAAAGTTCTCAATCGTGAGAAGTCAATTAAGGTCTTACTATTTTCTTTCATTGGTGAGAAGGATGATCAATACTATCGACAGTTACTGTGATTAGAGAAACCGTTGAAGAACTCATTATGAAATGCAAGGAAATGCAAGGCAAATAAAAGCCGAACAAGCAGTTACGTGTTGGGTAATGGGTCAAGTGAGTAACTTTTGGTGTGGATTGAAACGGACCATGTTGACCTGAAATACTTTTTATCCTAACATTTTAACTCTTTTCAAACATGGTTTTGTAAAAAGGATTACAAAAAATTATTTAATTCCAATAATTGTGAAATTGCCTAATTTTTTAATAAAATTATTTAAGAGGTTTTATTCAGCAAAGTTACACATCTGGGTAACTTTCAACCTGTTATCCTTTAATCCTTTTTCCCCTTTAATTATTAGTGTCGACCCATTAGAGATAAAGCATAATCCGAGACTACCCATTCTTATTTGTTAATATCCGGCCTTTTTCTCATGTTTTATGTTCAGGTTTCAAGTCAGCAGCTACGCGATGATCTGCTGTGAATGTTAGTTACTGGACATGAAACCACTGGTTCAGTGTTGACTTGAACTACATATCTTTTAAGCAACGTATCTGAGGTTATTCATGGTGGTGATGGTCGAGGAAGCGTGAAGGCCTCTTCTTGGGGTCTGTCAACCTTTGGTATCACTGGATTTGACTCTTTGATGGTGTAGTAGTCGATGACGATGAGCGTAACCTCATCTGAGACCATATGCATGCTGTTGGTTGTTAATTAAGTGTTTAGAGGTTAATGTTGGATGGTTTTGAGGCGATGATGATTAATGTTGGATGGTTTTGAGGCGATGATGATGAAAAGAAGGATATGTTTGTTGTTACGGCGTGGTAAACTTGATGTTTACAGTCGCAACAAACAACTGCTTCTGGGCCTTATAGCATTTGTGCTCTTATACTTACAAGTTTGCCTTTCATAGTTTGCTTGATGACGATGGCCATT
>BJCO01365532.1:0-11232 GCA_018326465.1 Flaveria floridana
AGTAAATGCTCGAACAGGCAGGTCAGTAAGGCCTGGATTGGCATGACAATAATGGCCTGATTGGGTACGACAGTAAGTCCTAAATTGGCGTGTCGGTAAGTCCTGTGTTTATCATAGGCATCGATAGTGACAGAGAATTAACGGATAAAGAAGAGTAATAATTAACAAGAAATGATAAAGTATCGATAAAGTGATAGCCCGTGTGCATTGATGTTCTGATAGATGATGATTATTTTCAAGTGTTAAAGCTAATACCTTTTACAAAAGTTATTTAACAAAGTAAACCTAGAATTCACTCAGCGAAGCTGACTTTTGTATGCATATTAGTTGACAAGTAAGCGTTAGGGCTTAAAGGATGGGAGCATGGATCTGAAGCTTCTTGGCACTTGAAGACTGGCATCCCTGATGAAGAAGAGCTTAAAAATATTTTAAGGAGTTTTGATGTTTAAAAACAATGTTTATATTTAAATTTAACTACGTTGAAATGAATTGAAATTACTGTATCTTTCCGCTGCAATATATATATATATACATATATAAGTAAATGATTGCTTTAAATTTATATTTTGCTGTGAATGACCAACGGTGAGGTTTCCTGGGATAAGGGGCCTTACATACACCACCACCGAGAAAGAACTTCTTGCGTTAGTTTTCGCATTTGATAAATTCCACTCGTATCTAATCCTTTAAAAACAATCGTCTACACCAATCATGTAGCCCTTCGTTATCTGTTCAACAAATAAGATGCAAAGCCAATATTGATTAGTTGGATAATTCTACTTCAAGAATTCGACATAGAAATTCGTGATAAGAAAAGAGGAAAAAATCTAGCGGCCGATCATCTCTCGCGTCTTGAAAATTCAAATTCTTCACAAACTGAGGAATTCAAAATAAATGATAATTTTTCTCACAAATTCCTTATGAATATCCAATCCTCAATCCATAAACATCCTTGGTTTACCGATTTCACGAATTACTTGGCAAGCGGAATCCTACTCAAAGGAATGGCTTATCAGCAAAAAAATAAATTATTTACTGACATTAAGTATTACCATTGGAAAGATTCGTATCTGTTCTGAATCGATGCAGACCAACTTATCTAAAGATGCCTATATAGAAGTGAAGCGGAACAAATTCTAAGAAACTATCATGAAGGACCCACAGGAGGACACCATGGAGCAACTCTAACAGCCAAAAAAGCCTTTGACTCTAGATTTTACTGGCCCACAATCTTTAAGGATGCTCACAGCATGGTACGCACCTGTGATGCATGTCAAAGAGCAACCAATATCTCAACGCGGGATGAGATGTCTTAGAAACCTGTTCAAGTATGCAGGGTAGTTGATATATGGGGTATTGATTTCATAGGGCCATTCCTGATGTCATTTGGCAATCGTTACATCTTGGTGGCAATTGTTACATCTTGGTAGTAGTCGATTATGTCTCAAAATGAGTCGAAGCTCAAGCCCTGCCTACCAATGATGCAAGAAACGTTGTCAGGTTTCTTAAGAAACTATTCTCTTGTTTTGGTGCCCCTAAGGCTTTAATTAGTGACCGAGGAACACATTTCTATAACAACCAGCTCGAAAGAGCAATGGCTCGTTATGGAGTGCACCATCACTTTACAACTACTTATCATCCACAAGCGAATGGGAAGATGAAGTCACTAACCGAGGCGTTAAATGAATCCTCAAGAAAGCAGTAGGACAAAATCACAAAAATTGGTCTACCAAGCTAGATGATGCATTATGGGCATTTCGAACAGCCTATAAGACCCCTATTGGCACAACATCGTTCAAACTCGTTTATGGGAAATCGTGTCATCTACCTGTGGAACTGGAGCACAAGACCTATTGGGCACTTAAAACAGCAAACTTAGACCAAGGCATTGCAAGAATAAATCTATTTCTACAAATTCACGAACTAGAGGAACTGAGGGAACAAGCATACGAAAGCGCTAGGGTTTACAAGGAAAAGACAAGGAAATTCCATGACTCTCGATTAAAGAATGTTAAAAGATTTCATGTGGGAGAACGTGTCTTACTGTATAACTCTCGCTTATGTTTGTTTCCCAAAAATCTGAAATCACATTGGTCTCGACCTTATACGATTAAAAACGTATTTTCGAATGGTGTCATCGAAATCGACAACTTTTTAAACACAGCGTCTGTACATAGGTTTTCTTTGACTTTTTAACTTTTTCTAGGACCTCACAAGACCATTCATGGGGTCGTGCCCCATGAAGCACGCCCCCGTGCTTCTGACACAAATTTCCAACAATCTCTGTTGACGACTCTGGAACGTTGCAGGTCGAATTTAAGACGATTTCAGACAAACACGGGTTGTGCCTGGCTAAGCACACCCCCGTGATCAACCTTTCCAAGCTTTATATAAATGCCACACTTGTTCCAAGTTTCATCACATCCATTCATGCTTAAAAACGTCCAAAAGATGAAAGAATCAAGTCACGGAAGTTCAAACTGGAATCCTATGAAGAAACCGTGTTCTGAAACACGAGAGCCAATGACGCAAGAATACTTTTTCAAGTTGCATGAACTGATCAAACAATTGACTGCGATAAACCTCATCGCATCTCAACGCCTAGCTGAACTCATCCAAAAAGTTCAAGAGATGGGCGAGGAACTTGTTTCTGTCAACCATTAGCTTGCAGAACTAAGAAAATGCACTTCACACTATCTATTCCAAACCTTTCACACAAAATGTATGGAGGCTTCTTTTAGAAGAACTTCTGATGTGTTATGTGCGCTGATGCGCGTTAAGGAGCCTAGTTTTGCAGTTTTAGACTCTCGACTTTTAATGTATTATATAACCGTAGGAATTTAGGAAATGTAATTGTCATTTGGATTGTTTTAATTAACTCTAGGACTATTTTTTTAATTATTCTGATGATTTGGAAGTGATAAAACTTAATCCCGTAAATTGCGTAACACGCGAAATAGAAAAAAAAAAAGAACAATGAAAAACTGAAACCAGACAAAAAAAGGGAGGCACGCCTCTGTGTTCAAAAAAATATGACATGATCTGACTTGCTTCAGCCATTTGTCTTGTTCCCCATCAATTCTTAATCATAAAAATCGAATGCATGCCTGCTAGAACCCGTATTCACTCCCATTTTCACCATTTTTTCAATTTTTCTTTCTTAATTTTAAGAGTTTTTCCACATGTGATTGTCCAAGATGTTAGTATTACTAATTCCTAGCATAATGATGGTCATTTACATGTAGTTAGGTGATTAGGTCTCTAAACAACCAAAATCCTAGCATTTATATGTAAACCTTGTAATTAAAAGTCTTAAGGAAAGACGAATACCCTAAGCCTTCTTGTTCATGCTTATGTTTGTATTTGATTAGTGTTAATTACTAAGTTTAGTTAGATGTTAGTAGGTTTTTCCTTTCATTGTTAATAAGACTATCTTCGTAATTCGTGGTTGAATCATTGTTAAGCACATTCAAGTTACAATAGTTCAAATTGTCAAATATGTGGTGATTAAATACTATACATATTTTTCGGTATCTTGAATTATTAACAAGTGATTAAAATGATACATATGTAATCTTTGGTTTTTCACGCAAGAAAATGTTAAATCCATGCTTAAATTAAGATTTACAAACAAAACCATGTGTGCTCGAGTTAAAATTTTATACTTCAAAATGTTAACCGCACCCCCATGTTTCACAAGACACACTCTCATGTTTAACAGTTTTTCTTAAATGTCAAACCTTTTATTGTTTTTAAACATGAGTTGAACAAAAATGGTGTTATGTCTCATGAAACCCATGTTTGTTACTAACACGATGAAACTATTCCATAATATTGTTTTGTATAGTTTAACTTATTTGTCTGAAATTTCAGGATCATAAATCATCCTCATTTACAATTCGAGGGGAGCCGTGAAAGATGGTGTCGTGACCGGTTGCAAAGACTGTTACAAAGGGATGAAAAATCACATTTGCAAGCCAATGAAAAAACCTTGGCGGTTGTCAGACAGCTCGAAAGATATAATAATTTATTGAGTATTTAGTGGAAGCGTATGTTTTCATAAAACAGACATTTTGTTTATGAACTAACTCTTGAATTCTTAGTATCTTTCAGATTTAGCCTGAAAGACTCTAACCTGCGGATGATGAAGTAGTTTCATTCAGACTTGGTGGATGTTGGAGAAAAACATCCATAGTCTTGTTCAGCGTCTATCTTGGTATCTATATAGAAAAAGTAATAGAGGAGGAAGCAATATCAGAAATACCAACATACCATACCTTTTTAGACGAGGAAAGTAGGGACGCGAAAAATGGTGCCATGAAAAAAGAATTCTGGGAGAGAATTGGAATAGGGGTGTTCAACTCGAGTAAAACCAAAAGCAATCAGATTCGAGACCCGTTGTTGTGTTACATACATCGGTTGTTTAGCCATTCGATAACGACTCGTGGTCAAAACGAGAGAGTTGTTAGTTTGAGGGACTTATTTATTTTATATTGTATGATGAATCGTTTGCCATGCAATATTGGATACTTATATTGTAATCTTTTTGCCAAAAATGCAACTACAGGTGCTCCAACACCCATGTTTGGAGGAAGCTGGATTCTAAACCTATACGAGAGCTATGGGTGTAACACGGAGGAAACTGAAGGAGTGATGCCAAGATTGTTGGATTTGAGCATTTGCACGAGTATGTACATGATAACAACCCTACCAAATAGACAACCAAGGTTTATGGACAACAAGGGACAAATCTGGGATCCGGTGGATCCCGAGGAAATAATCATGGACCTTGATATGCCGGCACAACATGAAGAAGCCGGGGCTTCCAGTTCACACGCTAGAGAATTCTCGAGTATGTTAGACCTTTATGAAGCAATCCAAATCACCAATAATTATGTAAGGCGATCATTTGAATACGCACAACAAGCCTTCAACCGAGTCAAAATTTTGCATTCCCGAGTCGATGACCTGAGCAATGATGTCACATACATCAGGAACCGAATGTATCATGAGTGGGGGGATATCCCGCCACAAAGCCTTGAAAACCGTATAACTTTTAGGGCTCGGGCACAGCTCTTTCGTGTCAATCTATCTTTTGATTTATGTCATTTTATTTTTATTTTATGTGTTTAGGATTTTAATGTTTTCAATAAATTGATGATATTTCAAGTGATCCCGAGGATTCTCACAATTTAAGGCATGAGTCGAATTCATTGTTTTTAGGGGAGTTATTTCGTTATCTTTCCTGATTTTAATTATTAATCACATTGGGGAAAATGTGAATTTTAAATGTGGGAATGGGGTAATAACACATACATTTGACACTTTGCTAAAAAAGGTCTAAATTGAAAAAAACATATAAAATCATTTAACCATTAATTTTTGTGACACGAAACCAAAAATTTAAACAATTTTTATAAACCAAATTACAAATATACGCTTTCAGAAAATAAATAAGTAAATAAATGACATCCAAATAAAAAAATTATTTTTTTATGATATCCTTAAAATCAATAATCTAGTAAATAATATTTAATCATGTGAAATGAAACACTTTTACCCAATTTCATCCGTATGTGGGTTTATTTTTAAGCCTTAAACAGCTTTTGCGAATTCTACTTTCACTTTGGATTTAATTGAGGGTGTCTTATGATACTGTGATTAGAATTTGCTTTGTGTATATATTTCAAGATCTTGATTAGTATTTTTTGCATAAAAATAAGTTAAGCATTAGAAAACCTTAACCATTCAAGTCCCAACCATTTTCTTTATCTTTTCGTACCCGAGCGTCAACCCTAGTTAGCCCTTTTGAGCTTAAACGTTTTTATTTATGATCACCCGAACCATTAAGTCACTTAACTAAAAAGCCTTCAACAAAATCCGTTTTTTTGTTAAAAACACATTTTTGGCTTAAAAAAAGAACTTGGTCTTTTACCAATAGACCTAAAATAATGGAATGCATTCTTTTGATTTTCATTTACTTTGTTGCCTTCATCACGCAAAACTGGGACTTTCCCCAGAAATCCGCGAACAAATTTTCAATCTCACGTTCGATGCAAGAAAGAAATTGCAAAAAAGGAATAAATTCCGCCATTTTGTGGAATTTCAAAAAGCGCTATAAAGAGGCGGACAAAAAGATACGAAAAATGCCCGAACTATTGAAATTGGTCCCACAATGGAAAATGCAAAAAGAATCAAACCGAGTCCCACTATGAATACAAAGAACTGATCTAATTGGGTGCTATTAGGCTTTAAGCCGAATGATCCTTACGAAAGTAAAGTTTTGTGCATCTTCGGGTAAAAGACGAAGTTAGGTTTTTGAAAGCAAAATACGGTCTTGACAATCTGACCTTAAACGAGTCCTTAAGTTACCATATCTCTTCTATCTTGAAGTATTGTATAGGGAACCTTTTACTGCTTTCCTTGTAGTTTATGTTAGAAAAATAAGTTAAGACCGTCTTCTTTAGCATTTAGCCACTTTTTCCAAATATTCCATACCCGAGCCCGAGCCAAGTTACAACCCGTCAAAGATCTAACGATTTATGCAAGTAAATATCTAAGTAGATGGAGATTTGATCACTTAACAAGCACATGATCTCACACGTATTTATACTAGACAATTGAGCGTATTAGTCATACTTAATTATGACTCCATTTATTTATCCGAGTCTGACCGCATCCTGTAAGAAGTGTGGATTTTTATATGATAATAATCTTTACTAACTAATCCATTGCTTGCTAGGATATTATTTTACATGCTTAAAATGTTTACATTTGGATGAAATAATTTTTACTTGCATATTTCCTGAAATACACATTTATCATTTGAGTTATTTGATTTTTGTTGGTGGATTGTCATTTTGAGTGATTTTGCTTGAGGACAAGCAAAGTTCAAACGTAGGGATGTGAAGATCAAGTATAGGTTGGACTCATCTTAGATTAGTTAATGTTTATATTACTTTGTCATAGGATGAATGTTAGTTTACTTTTGTATATTGATTTGTTTAGTTTATGTTATTTTGTAGTCCAGCGAAACTGTGAGCGAAACTGTAGTTTCGCTCACAGTCAGCTGTTTAGTTTACCCGGTGAAACTGTTGTTTCTGCCGGGCGAAACTATAGTTTCGGTAGCATAGTTTCGCAGTCAGCGAAACTGTCTACGAAACTAAGACTGCTATATATAGAAATGATCTTGTTCATTATGGGTCATCCTTGCAAAACCCTAATCGAGTATTTATGTTGCAAGAGTCATTTGTAAGCTGTCATTCACTGATATATATTGAGCTTATCTTGTTTCAATTGTATTGTTGCTTTATGGGTTATATTTGAATACATTTAGCTTGTTCTTGTTCATCTTATTCATAGTGTTTGTTGTTATTTCTGGTATTGAACGATTCAAACCTTCATTTTTACTGAAGATCGATCATATGGACCAACAGGATGTTTGATGTGCTCTAAATTATATATAAATCCTATTAAAATCACATCAGTTATTCCTTAATATCTTCCTTAAAATGTTGATTATGTACTTAAAATCGTTAAATTGTGTGTTTAGGTGTTAAAAAGGGCAAGATAAACAAAAGAAGCATATTTGACAAGAAATTGAAGAAATCAGAGCTTTAGAATCCAAGCATGGGACCATGCCTTATTAAGCACGCCCCCATGTCTTGATTGAAACGCACCCCCGTGCTAAATTTGGCACACCCCCCGTGTTTGGACATTTGACAGGACAAAAGGTACTGTCCCCTAAAACTAAGCACAGGGTCGTGCCCCATTTGTCATGGGGCCATGCCCGACACCTTCTTCACGTACAAACCGACCAACTTTCGTAAACATTGTACTAGCACGGGGCCATGCTTAAACACTTCAGAAAGCCTATAAATAGAGACCTAAATTCACCATTTTGGCGAGCATTTGGTGGGAGAGTTACTCTACTAAATTCTCTCGGAAATCAAGACTTAAAGATCATTTGGAGGCTCGGGAGGTGCATACAACACTTGGAAGAAGCTCGGGATTGTCTAAACATCATCTATTGTGGATCACCTGTTTGATTGTTCTATTTCTCTGATGATTTCATATCTATCTTCTATGTTATATGTTGTTATATTCAACCTCATTATGAGATAAACTCTAATTAGCATCCTAATTGGATGAAACTTATGTAATTTGTGATGACCTAATGGTGTGATTTGTATTATGCTAATGTTATGGTGATCTTCGGAAAACTTTTGATGCGTGGCATCTACATTTGAATGGGAAGTTATAAACTTATGATTTGTAATTGTGAATGTCATACAAGGTTGAAAAACATATGACTAACATTTATTCGTGAAACCGGTCTTCATAATAAATATATGACTAATGAACTAGAAATAGTTATTAGAAATCATACCACCTTAACTTTCTAATCATTTACAAGTTCCCTTTTATTAGTCTGAGAAATCTAAAGTAATTGTTATGGTTTTCTAACTCTCTTTTTATTCGTGGAACCTGATCAACTCTGTTTCTAACGTATGACTAACTTTTATTCGTGGAACCTGATCAACTCACTTTTTAACATTAATTCATGTTTTCAAAAATCGTATGTCAAAAGGTCGATCACAAAAGATTTACATATATTACTAGGGCTTTGACCTAAGCAGTAAATCTCAAACTGCCGTGGTCCTAATCACTATGGATTGGATAGACGAGAAATTGCGCTAGCTCATATTTATAAACATCAATATAATTACTTTAATAAATATGTTTAATCACATCACCAATTCATCACAGTTACATAAATGTAATCTAATTAAGATGATAGCCTTTATTCCCTGGTTTTAAATCCAAAAGTTTCAATCTTGTTTTACTTTATTTTAATTATTATTTTTAAAACCCTAAAGATCTTAATTACTTTAATGCAACTCATCATTTTCTCAAACAAAAATCAATCTTGGTAGTCAATAATTAAGATTGTTGAGTAGGCTAGGCGTGTCTACGGATTGATACTCGGTTCTTACCATCACTATATTATCTCACAATAGGTACACTTGTCTTTTGTATATGTAGTTTAGTATTAGTAATAGTCAATTAAAACTAAATCTGTGCAAAAAAACCTTCATCAATATATATATATATATATACACACTTTTCACACCGCATCAAGTTTTTGGCACCTTTGTCGGGGACACACGACAGTTTTGAAAGACAATCTAAATTTTTGACTATCTTGTGTATACCTTGTTTATATATTTTGGTTCAAATTTATTTTATTCTTATAGAATGTTTTTCTTAGTTAGTAGTTTCGTTGCATTTTCCTGATTCATTTTAAGACATAGTTTATGCCTCCTTAAGTTAGTATATGTCCGACTCGTCTAGTACTGAACTTGTTTCGCCTCTTTCGAAACCGGAATGACTTTTCTGTTAAAGGTTACGTGAAAAACCACGTTAAAAAGAAAGAATCATTGAATAAGACGCTTTGGAAGGAACACCATTCGAAGAAGACATGGCTAACCAAGATGAGGAGATGAAGATGACAAACTATGCCACGCTGTCAATCGATGGTTATGAGTCTAGCGTTGTCCAACCAGAAATAACGGGCAATAATTTTGAGATTAAGTCTAGTATTACCCAACTCATAGAAAACTATGTTCAGTTCCATGAATTGCAAGACGAATACTAACGCTCACATCTCACGATTCCTTCGTATTTGTGCAACTTTCAAAATCAATAGCTGTTCAGACGACGCTATTAGACTAACAATTTTTCCATTTTCACTTCGCGACCGGTCCATTGACTGGCTTGATTCACTTCCGCCTGGTTCCATCACCTTATGGGTGAAAATGGCTGAACAATTCATTTTGAAATATTTTCCACCCGATCGCACTGCCAAACTGAGAAGCTACACCACGAGCTTCCGCCAAGACGATAATGAATCATTACGCACAGTGTGGGAGAGATATAAAGGTCTACTTCGGAGATGCCTACTTCATGGACTTGATCTGTGGCTGTAGTGTCAAACTTTTTATAATGCAATCAGCGGAGCACACAACACAAGCTGTAAACCAAAGTGCGGGAGGAGATTTCGGAAGTGTCACGCCAACAGAGGCATACCAAGCCCTAGAAAGAGAAGCTAAGAAGAGCTATGCTTATAATCCTTTAATAAACAAACCCAGTTCTAAATGCATTCATCAAGTATACTTTGAAACACTGATTGCAGCTCAGTTAGTAATACTAACCAAACGATTCGAACAATTGCAAGCCGAATTGAAGAAAACTCCAACACGATGCAACACGTGCGGAAATTCACACAAGACCAATGAATGCCCAAAAGGCATTATGATGGTTGAAGATGTTGACTATGTATGAGGTCCAAACAACTCATATAAGAACAACTAAAATTGGAGGAGCAACTCAAATTACAGAGAAGCTGGTAACAACCAATCATTATCTAGATTCAACCGCAGGCCACCCTACCAACAACAGAAACCACCATACTTTTGTGTTTGTTGTTTAGTATTAGTAAAAACTAATTAAAACTGAATCTTTGTGAAAAAACTTTATCAAGATATATATACTTTTCACACTGCTTCAGGGCTCTGGGATCCATATTTTGACATGTCATTGTATTTGAGATGAAACGAATATTGTAATGTAATGTAATGAAATGACATGTTTTTAGTTATTGATGAAAGTTTTTAAATTCCGTTGCGAAGTAAATGTATGTTTTAAAAATGTTTTATGTGCGATGAATAACCAACTGTGAGGTACCCGGGAACGGTGCCTTACAAGTTGGTATCAGAGCTAAAGTTTAAGTGAATCGGGTAAATAATTTTCAAAAAAAACTAATCTTAAACTGAGAATGGGACGAAAAGAAAAGGATGCCAGTCCTAGTAGCTACGTACCTGTAGGTAAAGGTTTTATGTAAACACGTTATGTAAGCAAACAGTTAACCGGTATTATGTGCGCATGTTATGTGTTTATGTGTTACTGGTAGGTTTAGATGCTAATATAGTCAGGACAGGTAATACTCGGGGTATGAAAAGTAAGGTAAGTGGCTAATCACAACTGATCACTGTAATTAGGGACTTACTATACTTGACATGAACTGAGCTATTCCCTTGAATGATCATGTTAGCGTTTAAATCTTTCAGTGTGTGATAGGGAATGGCCGGTGGTAGACCTTCTAAGGCTTCACGTGGTGGAGGTAGTGGCGGACGTGGTGTTGAACCATGAGTCACGAGAGGAAGACCTAGA
>BJCO01365533.1:0-11603 GCA_018326465.1 Flaveria floridana
AGATTTATAACTACTCGTCTTTTATTTATGGTTTAAAATATTTGGTTGGCACTTGTTTTGCCATATGGTATTTTCACATGTTTTGGGTTGTTTTATTTACTTTACGCTTCCGCATGTCTTTTAAAGTTTTAAACTCTGGTTGGTTTACATTAAACGTAGCATATAGAGTCGTTCCGAGTAACTATTGACTGTGATCCTGGTTTGTTCACACGCCTCGCGGTAAAACTCCGCACGTGGATTTTGAGGGTGTGACAAATGTCTTATTATATTTGATTGCATGTCTTTAAAATATATACACACATGCATACGTAAATAATCATGCATGCATGCATGTTTATGTAACATATACACATACTTACTTATACTCAACTATATATACATATAAGATAAAGTTACTTTAGTACATTCTAACAATATAATAATATATACATATATATAAGTAAATATAATATCACTTGTAACAATTCTTAAATGTCGAGTTACCTAACCTTAGATTTATGGTTGTCACATTCTGCCCCCGTAAAAAGAATTTCGCCCCGAAATTCCTTTATAAGAATTCCTAAATTGGTAGAGAGATTTTGCTTTGTAACTGTCCTTGTCATTAAGTTTAACCTCAAAATAGATGAGGATACTTTTTCTTGATTTCATCTTCCCATTCCCATGTGGATTCAGGTCATCTCTTTGAATTCCATTTTACTTTTACTATCAGGATCTTACTTCTTTTCAAACTTTTTACTTCTCTGTCTATAACAGCTACTGGTTCTTCTACAAAGTGAAGTTTCTTGTCTATTTTGATTTCTTGTATTGGAATTCTTAATGTCTTATATATCAGACATTTATTTAAATTAGACACATGAAATGTGTTGTGTATCTCACTTAGTTCCTGAGGTAAATTTAACTTATAAGCTACATGACCAATTCTATCTATTATCTCGAAAGGGCCAACATATCTAGGGTTTAACTTATTTCTTTTCCCGATTCGGATAATTCCCTTAGACGGTGATACCTTTAGATACACCTTGTCTCCTATTTGAAATTCTAAAGGCTTTCTTCTCTTATCAGCATAACTCTTTTGCCTATCACGTGCTGCCTTTATTCTGTTAATTTTACTAATCTTATCAGTTGTTTCCTGTATAAGTTCTGGGCCTGTGAGTTGTCTATCTCCTACTTCATTCCAACACAGAGTTGATCTACACTTCCTTCCATATAGAGCTTCAAACGGAGCTACTCCAATACTAGTATGGTAACTGTTGTTATATGAAAATTCAATTAATGGCAGGTGTGAATCCCAGTTACCACCAAAATCTATTGCACAAGCTCGTAACATATCTTCCAACGTTTGTATTGTTCTTTCACTCTGTACATCTGTCTGTGGATGGTAAGCTGTACTCATATTTATCTGAGTTCTTAAGGCCTTTTGTAAAGTCTGCCAGAATCTTAAAGTAAACCTACTATCTCTGTCAGATATTATTGATATGGGTATTCCATGTCTAGACATAATTTCTTTCATATAAATTCTTGCTATCTTTTCTATCTTATAATCTTCTCTTATAGGTAAGAAATGAGCAGACTTAGTTAGTCTATCCACTATAACCCAGATTGTGTCATACCCATTTAAAGTACTAGGCAACTTCGTTACACAATCCATAGTGATCTGATCCCAATTCCACTCAGGGATTTCTGGTTGTTGTAAACATCCTGAAGGTTTCTAGTATTCCGCCTTAACTCTGGAACAAATATCACATTTTCCACAAATTCAGCAACAAATCTTTTCATACCCGACCACAAATATTGTCTTTTCAAATCTTTATACATCTTATTGTTTCCTAGATACACTGATATCTAGACTTGTTTGCTTCTTTTAAGATGATTTCCTTTAACATGTCATTGTTAGGGATCCAAATTCTTCCTTTGAATCTCAAGAGTCCATCCGTCCTTGCTTCCAGTTGCTTGCTTTGTCCCATTACTTCTTTCAAGTCATCTTTCTGTTGAGCTTCTTGAATCTGGTTTAGTAAATCTGAACGTATCTCCATTCTCACAACACGAACCAGTAATGGCTTAGTTCTTTCTTTTCTTCTTAAAGCATCAGCTACTACATTTGCCTTTCCTGGGTGGTATTTGATTTCACAATCATAGTCACTTAATAATTCTACCCATCTTCCTGCCTCATATTCAACATTTTCTGATCAAATATGTGTTGTAAACTCTTATGATCCATATAAATTATGCACTTAGTTCCATATAAATAATGTCTCTATATATTTAATGCAAACACTACTGCTCCTAATTCTAAGTGATGTGTAGTGTAATTTTTTTCATTTTCTCTGAGCTGTCTAGATGCATATGCAATTACCTTATCTCGTTGCATTAAAACACATCCAAAACCTTGATGCGATGCATCACAATATACCACAAAATCATCTGTTCCCTCTGGAAGTGCTAAAATAGGAGCACTGCAAAACTTATTCTTTAAGAGTTCAAATGCTTCGTTTTGTCTTTCTCCCCATACATACTTCTTATCTTTCTGAGTTAACTCTGTTAAAGGCTGGGCTATTCTTGAGAAATTTTCTATAAATATCCTATAATATCTTGCCAAACCTAAGAATTGTCATACTTCAGTTGGTGTCTTTGGAATTTCCCATTTCTTAACTGCTTTAATTTTGGCTAGGTCAACTTGAATTCCCTTTTGGTTAACCATATGTCCTAGAAATTGTACTTCTCTTTTCCAAAATTCACATTTTGAAAATTTGGCGTACAATTGTTCTTTCTGTAGTAGTTCTAAAGCTAACCTTAGGTGTTCTTCATGTTCCTCCTTACTCTTAGAATAGCTTAAAATGTCATCTATAAAAACTATGACAAATTTATCTAAATAAGGTTTACATACACTATTCATTAAATCCATGAACACTGCGGGATCATTTGTTAATCCAAATGGCATTACAAGGAACTCATAATGACCATAACGAGTTCTGGATGAAGTCTTAGGAATATCCTCCTCTTGTACTCTTAACTGGTGATATCTTAATCTTATGTCTATTTTGGAAAAGTAACTTAATCCTTGCAATTGATCAAATAGGTCATCAATCCTAGGGAGAGGATACCTATTCTTTATGGTTACCTTATTAAGTTCTTGGTAATCGATACACATTCTAAAAGTTCCATCTTTCTTCTTAACAAATAGAACTAGTGCTCCCCAAGGGGATACACTAGGACGTATAAATCCTTTATCTAACAATTCTTGAAGTTGGTTCATTAATTCCTTCTTTTTTGCTGGTGCTAAACGATATGGAGATTTGGCTATGGGGGCAGTTCCTGGTACTAATTCAATTTTGAATTCTACCTAACGAGGGGGTGGCAATCCTGGTAATTTATCAGGAAAAACATCTGGATATTTTCTAACAATAGGAACATCTTCTAAATTTTTCATGTCTAATTGTGTATCTACAATATGAGCTAGAAACGCTAAACATTTTTTTCTCAAGTATTTCTGTGCTTTCTTATATGAAATATCTTTACAGTACCCCTAGGTTTTTCACCATATATGGTAAGGATTGTATTATTTTTATTTGTAGGTATTTTAATCATTATTTTTCATAAATAATTTCAGCTTGATTCTTACATAACCAATCCATACCCACAACAACATCAAAACCTCCTAATTCAATAGGAATTAAATCAATATTAAAATATTCAAGGTGCAATTAGGAATAACTTCACTAGCCTCAATTATTTTTCCATCAGCTAGTTCTATCATATATTTACTTTTCAGTTTTTCTGAGGTTAGGTTAAGTAAAGGCTTAAACGTATGCGAAACAAAACTGCATGTCGCTCTCGTATCAAATAACACAGTTGTGTGTTGATTGTTAATAGGAAACGTACCCGTTACTACTTCCGGTTCTTGTCGTGCTTCCTCAGCTTACAACACAAAGGCTCTACCACGCTGGTTGTTTGTGGGAGCTTTCTTCTTTAACTCCGGACATTCATTATGAAAATGATTTTCATTTCCACATTGATAGTAAATTGGTTTAGGGTTTGCAGGTCCCTTACAGTCTCAAGATATGTGTCCTTTCTTCTTACAATTATAGCTAATTGTAATCATGCACTTACTGTGATGGTATCTCTTACAAGTGTTACACCATGGTTGACCTTCCATCTGAGGCCTCTTTTCTTATGCAACTCCCAATAAACTCCTTACTAGGTGTCTGGTTACTCTATTCTGCTGATTCCCTTCGAGTCTTTCTCCAGAGTTGCTGCCATTCCATTTCCTCTTATTTCCAATCCTTTCATCGATCAAGGAACCGTTCCTAATCATTTCGTCTATCAAACTTCCTGCTAGGGCCACTGCGTCCTAAAAAGTTTTTGGCATTGCAGATTTTACCATTTCTCTTATCTGTGGTACTAAACCCCAAATGTATCTGCCTATCCTTTTTGTTTCTAGAGTTACCAAATGTGGCACTAACCTAGAAAGTTCATTGTACCTATCAGTATACTCCCGATGTGCTGTATCTTTCATTTCTAATGCCAAAAATTCTATTTTTATTTTCTTTATTTTATTATAAGGGCAGTATTTTTTAATTACTAGATTTCTAAATTCTTCCTAGCTTAATCCATTCATAATGTGCCTTCCTTTCATATGAACCTCCATCTTCCACCAAGATTGTGCCTCACCTTTAAGAGAATGTGAAGCAAATAGGGTTTTGTAGTTATCAACATAGTTACTAATTTCTATTACTGATTCTATCCCTTCTAGCCAGCGTAAGGCTTGTACTGCTCCACCTTTCCCGTCAAACTCAAGTGGTCTACATGACATGAAAGTCTTATAGGAACATCCTTTCCTAAGTCTGTCTACAACTTCTTCCTCCAGGTGCTCTCCTGTATCGGCATTCTCTGGTTCCTTATTTCCAGGTGATACACCTCCGAAATTAAGGTTTTGTTGTAATTGAGCTATTAAGGTGGGTATCACAGCTTCTAGTTATTGGTTCACTATCTGAGAAATCCTTTCGTTCTCGATGGTAGTGGTAGTTGCTGGTGGAGCTTCTTCACCTAGCCTAGTTCTTGGTCTTCTAACTCGTGCAGTTCTCCTTACTGGTTGAGTAGTCCTTTTTGGTGGCATGTTTCGCTACATTATACTTGTATCAATATTTTAAGAAGATAAGAAAGATATATGTAAATTCTTACTATAAACACAATATTTTATTAGTCATAAAATCAAAGGAAATAATTTAGCGTATATCCTTATTCTCTTATTCTTATTATAGCATAAATTAGGTTTTCTAGGTTTCTAATTTCCCCAAACCTATTTCCATAGTTTTGTGAGGATGCTATTGCCTTTCTTTCTTCCCTTCTTGATATCTGTTTTGATTATCCAAACTTCCCGTTGAATTTTCTTAACTCTTTTTAGAATTTGGTTGGTTGCCTCTACTTGCCATTCTTCCAACCTTTGCCTTTTACCTTCTTCTTCTTTTGTCTCAGATTCATCAGATTGTTTCATGGGTGTCATTTAAGATATTGGAAGAAAACTTTCTGGAATTGGATCTCCTGTTTTCTGTATCTCATCATTCAGGAGTTTCCTCCCATTACGTACTCTCTTTCTAGGAGTCTGGATTGTGAAACCTCCCATGGTGACTGGTGCACGTCAAATATAAAACTTTAGCGAGGTCTGGATCCGGGTCTAAGATTGTGGTATTTCTATTTGGTTTTGTGGTTCTATCTCAGGTGTTGTTTATCTATAATCCGAATGATCAATTTCGTTATCGTAACTATCAGATTTATCAGAATTCATGCTGCAAAGAGTCTTACAAATGTAATTCATGTAAATCATATAAAATTTCATGAAAATTATTTACATGTAAATAATATATACTTCAATTTTCATTCTTTTTCTAAGCATGAAGATAATCACATAAATCATAAAAAGAAAACAATATCACCTTGATGATTTGTTATCATGTGAGCGTATGATTATAGTCTAGGTATTTGCTAATAATACCTAATTCTCTATAACCAATGACTCTGATACCAACCTGTCACATCCTGACGAAAGTGTGAAATGCTTGGGTGTGACTCTTTGGCTCAAAATACATTGATTACAGGCAAATAATTATAACAATAATTCAAAGCATAACAACACATGATTATATATATATATATATATATATATATATAAGTCCTTAGGTTACATTTAAGTTTATACAAAACTTGTCTAGTTAAAGACTAATACAACTTTAACATGTAACCTAAATACAAAATTTTAATAACTACTTCATAATCTTCAGTAGTAGTGGATGTGTACATCCACCATTATGCTAGGCTTAAATATTGTTAACAGTTATTTTCACCCAAGTCTTCCCAATAACTTCACCCCAACCATTGTACACATCAAACGAAAACATAACACTGTTAGTCATTCATAATATAAAACCGGAGCTTTGAATCTCACCTCAATTCCAGCGAAACCGTATAAAATAATTATATGTTAGCAATAAATCTTATTTCTTAAATTTTCAGCACCTTAATTAGAAATTCTAAAACAGTGGTTACTGCTGCGCATATATTATCAAAATTTAGTAGCAATAATATTTAAAAATGCAAATTAACAAATAAAAATTTCAACTAATAATTAATTACAGATAATTTTCTAGAATTTGTACAAAATTCACATAAAATAGCAAAAGTAGCTATTGTTTTTATCACCAAATTTACCACAATGATTATCCTGGAATCTATATTATCCCATAAAATTCTTGTTTTTTAACTCACAATAAGCAGTTTACTATAATTTTTTCAAGTTTCATAAAATTCAGCAAAACTAGTTAAACATACTTAAAAATTACGAACTTCATACAGAGTGTTCTATTCTGATTATCATAATTTATGTGAATTTTTGGTAATTTATCTTACTATTTAGTACTTCTTTCAATTTTTTCTATTACAGATAATATAAAAATGTAAATTACAGTCATATAAAAGAATTTAATCACGACATTTATTCTGGAACTTCTATAAAATACAAAGGTTATTATATAATTTTTCCAGATTTTTACCAGGTTTTGATCTTCCATATAATAACTTTCTTACATTTTCTTAATTTAATTATATTAATTAATTTACTCACCTTTATTATACCAAACTTTACCAATTAATATTACTTATATTTCTAAAAATGTTTCTGGTTTTATTTCCATAATCATAGTTATTTAAGTATTTAATCTAATTTCATCAAGTATACTAATATTTTAACTCTTTTATTTGTAATCTTTTTTGTTTAAATCTTTGGTTTATAAAACCTAAATGTTTTCAACTTTTAAATCTATTTCTTATTGATTTTTGAAATGAACATCATGTGCTTATAGGTATTCTTGATGATAAGCATTTAAAAGTTGTGTATGTATTTATTTAAACACATACAACTTTTTAATAATATGTTCATGGTGATCTAACCTTGTTTTGATGAGAAAACTTAAGAAAATTGCTTTGCTAGATGACTTGATAACCGGATGAAGATGTTACTCCTTGGATTCCAAGCAAGATGAACCAGTGTGTTGATGATGATCAAAACCGAGTTAGATGATGGTGAGCTTCAGGATTTCTTGGAAAACCGAGAGTATGATGATGCTAGGTTGTAGTGGTTTGCTATGGTGCCGGTGATGGTGTATAGAAATCGAGAGAGAGAAAAGGTGGCGGTTATGGTGTTCTTGGAGATAGTAACCGAGAGAGGAGGGTAATGTTTAGGTGGTGATTTAAGAGTAACAAACCAAGAGATTCGAGAGTTCTATGGTGGTTTATAGGTGGTAAACGGTTGTGTTGGTGGTGGTAACAATTGAGAGAGAGGGTGGTGGATTGAAATCCGAGAAGGAGAGAGTGGTATTGTGGTGGTTTATGGATGAAATGGCGATGGAGGTGGTTATGGTGGCCTTGGTCGATGGTGTGGTGTAAATGGTTGATGGTAGCCATTAGATTTTCCACTAGACTTGTGAGTTGGTGTTCTAAGGTCATAAGGTGTCAATATTAGATGTTAGGTGTCAAGTTTTAGGAGGTGATTAGTGTTAAGGAGATGCTTAGGTGGCGGCTTGAGGGTGTGATTAGTGGTAAGGAGCTAGGTGGCATTTTTTGGTGATGATTAGTAGTAACGGTGATGTTTAGGTGGCAGGTTAAGGTGATTAGCATTAAGGGTGGTACTTAGGTGGTGGGTTAGTGGTAATGGTGATGCTTAATCGGGTTGCTTAACACCCTAATGAACCGAGGTTAGATCCAAGGTTATGTTTGATTTGGTGTTTAGGTGCTTAAGGTGTGATTAGTTTTGATTCAAGGTTATTTGATGTAATCTTGTTTGGTGATGTTTGATTAGGCTTTGTTCTTCATCTCATTACATATATATGTAGCAAATGTCTTCTTATATTTGATTGCATGTCTTTTAAATATATACACACATGCATACGTAAATAATCATGCATGCATGCATGTTTATGTAACATATACATATACTTACTTATACTCAACTATATATACATATAAGATAGAGTTACTTTAGTACATTCTAACAATATAATAATATATACATATATATAAGTAAACGTGTGTGAGGGGGCGAAAATGTATGAGGGGGCGAAAACGTGTGTGCGCGCACCGGTGCGTGACACAGATTTCGTTTTGGTAGAGGTGGGTCTCCACCAAGGATCAGCATTGAGTTCTTTTATTTTCATGGTAGTTTTGGATAAGTTGTCCAAAAATATACAGGGGCCAGTTTCGTGGTGCATATTATTTGCTGATGACACTGTGTTAATAGGAGAGAATAAAAGTATGCTTAGTTATAGGTTAGAAGAGTGGAGAGAGGTATTAGAGCGCAAAGGCTTGTAACACCCAAAATTTTCTAGTCAAAATAAAAAGGAAATAGAAATATCTTGAAGGAAATAAAAAGAAGCTATAATGGAAGGGGGCAAAGTGAAAATAAGCACAAAAGTCAAATATTTTAATATAATTGAGGTATGGCCGCCCATATACATACCAACTTCTGCTTTTTGTCGACCAAAAGAAGAGAAGAAGAAGAAAGGCAGAGCTCTCTCGGATTTTAGAGAGAGAAGCGACTGATTTTGATATTGGTAAGTAAATTTGTGTATAATTAGCTCGGTTTTGTCGTGTTTCCACTAAGGAACCGAGAATATATGTTCTTATGTGTATGTGTATTCGGGTTTATGTGTTTTAGACGCATCTAGGTGTTTAAATTCTTTGGAAAGTTCAAGGTTTAGAGTTGGAGGCTTGAAAACAGCAAAAGTGAGTTCTAGACCCCGTAATTCACTTGTTTTAAACACTTTTTGGGGCTGAAAATGTATGTAAAACCATTTTTTTACAAAAGTTATTTGAATACCCATATGTACCCATGCATGTATGTTGATATTTTATGATTGTTATATGTTAGTTCATGCTTATAATAGTAGGACTTAACTTAGACTAGGCTAAGATGATGTTTGGGACTGCAAACAACATAGAAACATACTCAACAGGTTGCCCAACCGCCTAAACAGTACCCCAACCGCCTAAAATTTGCCTTGGAAAGTTTCTAAGTCAGCCCATACGCCCAAACAGGGCCCAAGCACCCAAACAGTGCCCCAACCGTCTAGGAAATGCCTTAGAATTTCTAAGTGCAAACCCATGCGCCTGAACAGTAGCCCATGCATCTAAGACTTAGACCCAGACGCCTAAGAATAATCCAAACGCTTAAATAGTGCCCATGTGCCTGAAATGGCTCATACGCCTAAGTGTTGAAATGCCCAAATAGTGCCCATGCACCTAAACAGGCCTCATGCGCCTGCATATTGCCCATGCGCCTAGAACACTTAGAACATTTTCTAAAATTTTGAGTAAAACAGAATCATTAGAGCTTGACCCAAGTTTGACTTTAGGGTTTTTAATTGCTATTATGTTGCATTATTATAGTTGTTCCTATGGTCATAGTAATTATTATTATGTGACTTATGTGGTGTGTTTATGATCATAAATGCAAGTATTATCCTTAACAAAGAGAAAGATTGATGATAAAGAAAAGTGGAACATAATTAAAATGCTAAAAGTCTTGCAAGCATATAGGAGGTGCACGACCATGTTGTCGTTAGCTCAACTGTGATACGGGATAGCTACCCCAAAGGATGCACACAGGGTCAACCAATTGAGATTGGCGGACCTTTGCAGCATACTCTAGGTGACTGGGTCAGCCTTGTGTACAGTGACCGTAGTCTATTGATAGACCAGAGGCCCAGCACCAGTTTTTCATGCACATAGTTTATGGTATTGCTCATTGGTCCACATAGACAGTGAAAGATAAAGTTAAAGAGTATGAAGTGAACAAAGACATACAGTAAAGAAAGAAAACATTACCTTGTTGTATAGTTAATGCGTGCTCACCTACAAGAGTAAGGAAAGTATCTTTATAAAAGGAGTATTTTCATATATATACATTACACAAGGTATTTTAATACTTTTAAAACTAGAACTCACTCAGCAACGCTGACTTTTATACATTTTCAGTTGGCATGTAATTATTGCTGAGGATGGCATGAGGGTGAAGCTACTCGGTAGGAAAAGACTGACATCCATTCCTATGTTATGACATTGTTGTTTTGTAATGAAATTAAACAATCTTTTGTAACTTGAACACCATTGTATTGCTTAAAAACAGTATCTTTTAATAATAGAGAATGGCTTTTGCTAACGAAATTCTACTGTTTATTTTATGAAATGTATATTAATATGTTTTATATGCAATGAATGACCAACTATGAGGTGTCCGGGAATGGGGCCTTACAAGGCTTAAGGATAAGTCTCTCTAAAACGGAATAC
Source organism: Flaveria floridana (assembly GCA_018326465.1). Classification (NCBI taxonomy): domain Eukaryota; kingdom Viridiplantae; phylum Streptophyta; class Magnoliopsida; order Asterales; family Asteraceae; genus Flaveria; species Flaveria floridana. The sequence continues at coordinate 10,834 of BJCO01365533.1, forward strand.
ATGCATTGTAACTTCAGTGGTGCGAACGAAGGGACACCCAAATTAGTATTCAGGATCTGGTGGTTCCACAAACGAGTAGATTCAAGTATCTTGGCTCCTACGTCCAGGAGAACGGAGAAATTCACAGTGATATAGCCCACCGTATCCAGGCAGGATGGTGCAAATGGAGAGCAGCATCGGGGTTTTTGTGTGATAAGAGGTTCCCAACAAAACTAAAGGGAAAGTTCTATAGAGTAGCAGTAAGACCTGCTATGTTATACGGAACAGATTGTTAGGCTATGAAGAAGTCATAAGGGAGGCAGATGGAGGTCGCAGAGATGAGAATGTTGAGGTGGATGTGTGGCCACACAAGGATGGATCGGATAAGGAACGACGTGTTACGACAGAGATTAGGGGTGGCATGCATCACTAACAAAATTCGGGAGGGGAGATTAAGATGGTTTGGACACGTGAAGAGGAGACAGATGACAACGTCGGTTAGAACGGTAGATAACATTGTCTTGATGGTAGGCGGGGTAGAGGAAGACCAAAGTTAACGTAGGAGGAGTTGATTAGGCGGGACATGTGACACCCCCCGCAGGAAGGTGTACGAGAGCCGCAACATGATATTGTCCGCTTTGGCCGCAGCCTCACGGATTTAAAATGCGTCACATTGGGGAAGGTATCCAGCCCCTTATAAAGAGACTTTCGTTCACCTGCCCAACCGATGTGGGATGAGTCATAGCCATATTTTCAGGCATGTGTCCATCCACCCACCGAAGTGAGACCAG
>BJCO01365535.1:0-12716 GCA_018326465.1 Flaveria floridana
ATAATAATAATAATAATAATAATAATAATAATAATAATAACAATAATAATAATAACAATAATAACAATAATAATAATAATAATACAAAAAAAGCAAGAGGTCACATGGAGGCCAAAATGTGACCTTTTGAGTTATTTTTTGAATCTGATTTTCCCTCGATTAGTGCACCTGCCCCTCGAGCACCGTGTGTGTAAGAGGTCACATGGAGGCCAAACCGTGACCTTTTGATTCAAAAAAATATCTCAAAAGGTCACGGTTTGACCAAACCGTGACATTTTGATCCGGTTTCTCCCCAAAGTGTCACGGTTTGGCCAAACCGTGACCTTTTGATCCGGTTTCTCCCTAAAAACCCCTGCGGTGTCCCCAGCAGGACCTTTACATAGTTTGCTTCCAATTGACAATTCAAATGTTATGCACCAAACAATCCATACAACAGTTCATACATCTTTAATTGTAACAAGAATGATGATGAATTGATGATTGCTAACTTAACAGAAACGTCATTAAGTTATTTTTATACACGCAGTTAATAATTACGTAAATTATATGCAAATCACTTCTTAAAAAATGTTGATTTTAAAAAAAATATATAATAATACTATACTTAAATTAAAAAGAATAAAAAGTTTCATTTTAAGATTACATTTTTTAAAAGAACATTATTATATAAAAAGGTTATATATGTTCAATAAAATTAGAAGAATTTGAAAAAAAAATCAACAATTATAAGTTATTTATAAATCTACCATTTCAGACCCATTTGTTACGTGATTATTTCTATTTCTAATCTTGTGTTTTGTTCATTTTTATTTACATGTCAATATAATTTTTATGCAAAACTAACCAAGTACATGTTCTCCAAATCAATGTTTTCAGAACCGGTTCGTACGTCAAATCGGACGCCTTACTAGTTTGGTGGTCGGACCGGATTTAAAAACCAGATGACGTCATAATTATATATATAGTTATATATATAATTAAATATAAGTAATTTATATATAATTTATGTATGTATTTTGTAGTTATATATAAAACTTAACTATATTTGTATATCCCACACACTAATTTATGGTTCAACATCCCGTTTTTACCAATTAAAAAAAACCAAAATCAGGTTCGAACCGGTCCTGTTTCCCGGTCCGGCCACGGGTTCGGGACGAATCGGCGGGTTCGACCAGCCAAAAACGATCCATGGTGAACCGGACAGGTCACCTAGCCGATCCCCAGTCGGACCGGCTAGACCGACAGGTCCGATCCGGTCCTAAAAACACTGCTCCAAACACAAGGGTATACTCCTCAAAGCTACTATAATTATATTGTTATCCTATATATTTATAGAGAAATTATAATTTACATTTGAACATGTTTTTGTTGTTCTCTTAATACCTTCTAAAATGTTTTATAAAACCCAAAACACACATTATATATGGAGTGCCTATTTTTGTTTACATACGATATTATTTGAAACCAACTCGGATCAGATATAATATCTATTTTAATTTTTTGTGATCAACAATCTAATACTTTTTTAATTCTTAAAATACCATTGCATGTGGAAGTGAATATTACTGAATAAACAAAATACGTTTCATTATTAAATAAATTAAAAAAGTAAATATATTGGGTTTACTCTATTAGTCTATTATACCTCCATCATAGTTGTCTTCGTATTTGGAGAGCTTGTAGCCAATTGAAGACCAAAAAAGTAAGTTATTTTTCCTGGAAATGTTTGGCATAATACCTCTAGTAAAACTTTTCTATCTAAAATATTTAAATAACATAAAAACTAAGAAATATTATTTAAGCATTCTATAAAATTTAGCGGCGAGAACGCGCCCTTCTAGTCGCTCCTAGTCACACAACGGTTGTACACGAGGCGACTCTCTTTTGCACACATGTATGAGTCTTCGCCTCTCACATAAGTTTTGAGCCCTAGTACTTTTGAAGCGCCTCGCCTCAAGTTTTTTATGGAAAATAATATCGAACATATATAGTCGCCATTGTTCAGCCATAGGTAACACGTTTGGTTCTTATCACCAACCATTGTTAAATAATTTGCTGAATCAATGTGAAGTTATCATTTTAACCTTTAAGTTATAAAAAAATGGGAGACATTAGGAGCTTTGGTGTGTGTTTATCTTCTCTTTATCTTAAACATGTATAACCATCACTTCACATTGATCTAACAAATTTGTAAACATCGATTAGTAAAAAGAAGCAAAAGATGTCATCCATGGGTGAACCATAACGCAACTTCTCGGAATGTAAGTCAATTTTAGCTTCAAATTATGAAAACAATCGAACATCTGAAACATAAACATGTGTTCATAACTGTTTTGTGTGATCACTTATGATACATCAATCAATGAAGTAATTCTCAAATCACGAAGATCATACAACAAAAATATAGTGCATCGGTTTACCTGTTAATCTCTAGATTTGTTCAAGATTTGCGGACGCGAGTTAACGATCGAATAGATATCTTAGAGTTTCTGTATAATGCCGAAGATGATGCAAAGGTTTGAATTATAAATTATAAATTATATAAAAACTTATCTTACATAATCATAATTATATAGATAATCGGAGAATCTAACTTTGTATTTAAACTTTAAAATATATTTGAAATTAGTGAAAGATATATATTTTAATTCGATAATTAACCGGAAAGGCGGAAATGAAATCTGTAAACCTATTTATTTAACAACTAGGTTTTGACGCCGCGCGTTGCCGCGTCTATGTGAGTTTTAATGTAACCCTAAATCAAAATCAAAATCAAAATAAACGTTCAAAACCAAAAAATAAGCAAAATATACAAAGTAAAAGACACCAAAACCCCAAATCCATAATACACCAGAACATACAGAACTAAAAATTAAATCAAAGTCCAACACCATACACAAAACAGACGAACATCAAAATCGCAAGAATGCGGCACAGTCCAAAATTGAAAACCGAAAACAACCCACAAAAAAAACCCCACCCTCAAACGTCAAACCCACATTCAAAACAAACCTATAAAAACACATACACATAAAAACACATACACAAAAACAAAACAAAAAAAAAACCCAAAAACCCCACCGATGAAAGGGATTAATAAGAATAGTAATTTATGATTAAAATAAGTAGGCTATAATTAAGTGGCATAATTATTCCTGGTGTGCCTTTCATGTGCGTAAGTTATATCTCTTATTTAACAAATGTTAAGTTTTGGACCATAAAAAAAAAATTAAAAATCAGGGACCAAATCCCAAATTTTAAAAAATCAAAGACCAAATCTAAAGTTTTATCGAAACCGCAAGATAAATAACTTGTTATAATAAATGACTAACTTGGATTCCCACTTGATGAGTTCTAATAAAGTCAAGATTTTTGTTTCTCTACTCTTCCTCGAAGTAATTAAGTTAAATAATTAAATATGTAAAATATAAATCTTCATTCTAAAAATTTATCGAAATTACAAAATCATACGATTTTTATTACATACTATATATAACATTAACATATAAATTTATGACTTTTAAATTTTCATTATTTTTTATTTATAATCCTCTTCGTTATGTATTATTTTACTAATGACTAATAACATTCTAACATACAAATCTTCATAAAAAATTCTAACATGTTAGGAATTATTCAACCGATGTTACAAATGAGTTTCTAACCTAGCTATTAAAAAAACAGAAAAAAATCATTACGTAAAACCCAAAAAAGCCTCATGCTAAGTATTAACTAGGTAGAAATAGTCCATACACATACTACACTGCTTAACCTTATACCTTATAGTGAACCGCCTACATGGCTCGCAGCTTCTCCATCGGACCCTTCCCTATCTTACAGGTAAGTTCCAACCTTCTCCCTCTTGCGAGCCACTTCAGGCCGCAACCACCATAGGCCGCAACCACCATAGGCCGCAACCACCATAGGCGTAGATCACTATGCGATCACGACGCATCACCTCCCTTGATGTGTTTTCACCAACAATCCAATGTCTCACAAACCAGAAACCTTTGTTAACAAAACTGCACTATCAAAATTTCCATAACACAAAACAGGATTAAAAATTTAAAATAGAAGAGGCAAATACAGGCAGTTGGAATAGAAATTATTATTATCATCAATCAATCAATCAGAAGGAGCATATATCATGATAATAAGCAATGAAGCAACATACAAAATTCAAACCCAATGATTTTCCCAATAAATCAGGAGTATAATTATTTAATTTTGTTTTGAAGAGGGGTTGATTTTTGGTTATTATGAACCGAGCAGCTTTTTCCATCTAGCGTATCCAAGAACGATCAGAAAAAGCATGATAGAAGCGACTGTAATGGATAGAACGAAAGGCTCGAATATTCCTTCTATATAATATAAATCACATGGGATGTTCATTCCAAACAATCCAGCTACCAGGGTCTCGAAGGCTACAGCAAATGATGCTATGGTTAATATCAATTGGAGTTGGATAAGCTCGTTACGTTGATTGTCCAGTTGGATATTCACGTAGTCCTCTGTGTCATCGATGTACTCACGAACCTGTATTTCACAAAATAATAAATATATATATAAAGTAAAAAGTAATGATACGCTTTAGTAGAAACTTTGAAAGAATATAGTATAGGTGACTAAAGGGGCCTGGGTCAGGTTAGTTAGATAATGAGTCGAAACGAAACAAATAACCTTGTTCGTGACAGGCCAGGTTGATCAACATCTGAAAACCTCAAAATCTTGTAAAATCATCAATCATTAGTGTTAAATTCTTTTAAAAAGAAACTATATCATTATAATTTAACCCAATCTATGTATACAACCTTTCACAAGACTGTATGCATTCAAAATTAATACTAAATATTTTTTTTAGTTAGAAAACTGAACTCGTTAGAAATAAGACATAATAGTGTAACACACATCAACCCACTCACAGATAAATCGGTCAAAACTGACACCTCTACACAGAAGTGAGCCGGAAACAACTTCACAAATAAGTATGGGATTTTCAAGTATAAATATGTTTTTCAGAAATTATAAGAAAGTTATGCAACATGAACCATCATGAGTGTCTGTATAAATCTATCATGACTGAGAGATGCAAATTGTAGTCAGTTTTTTTGCTAAAGTAATGTGTTCAAAACTAGGGATATAGCTATTTAAAATGTCAAATCACTTGCTATAAGAATAAAGTTAGTGGCTCATGAAGACCCCACATACTAGCAAAGCAGGTAGATGATAATTAGAAACATTTCTTAAAACAAACCAGACCCACATTACAAGTTGCCCATTATCATCACTATAAACAAATTGATGACTTTGATAAGAATCATTTATTTTTCCATAATAATTAATAATGCATTAATTTGAGAAGTAATCATACAATGTATGAAATTGTGTCAAATCAAACATCGAATGGTGGAGGTATTTAATACCATAAAACCAAGTAATGTGAGTATCTTGCTCTATTAGTAGTATTATAGTGTTGCCAGTACGAGTTGACAGGATAGTAAGCAATAAACATATTATTCATAATTGCCTTTATTATTCAAGTAGATTATTTATTTGGCCACCCAACTACTGAATTCAATTATTTGGTCACTACTACTCAGCTCATTGCATAATACATCACACCAGGTTCAGGTCAAACCAGATAAATTTTTATATGGGTCAGGTTGGGTTGATGACCAAGACACAAACACTTGTCATTTTTTTAGTTTGCAAGTTAAATTGGATGATAAATTTAAAAGTTTTCAATACTAAATTTAATTTTTAATAAAATGGTCTAAAAGATTTTATGCACTAAAATAGGATTTTGGATCACTTTAAGTTGTTTGACCAGTTCCCTTTTCAGCTAACAAATTTATATGACATGTTATTACGTTAAAAATAAAAAAACAAATTGAATCGATGCAATAAGAAGTCAAAATTTCTACACTACAGCACTGCTTAATAGTAAAGGAAACAAGCAAATATGACTTTGAGGCATCTAAGAGGGACATGGTTATTTGAATAATTTGCAAAAAAAGGAAGAGATTTATCTACTCACAGATAAGATTTTGTTACGAGTCCCATCAAGCTGCATAAAATAAGCCTCAAGCAACATCTCAAGATCCTCAACGTCATCATCGTTCAGATTAGCATTTGTCATCACACTTCCACTCTTGACAGAACTAAGACGCCTCATATGGTGTGCACCATTCGTGAAGCTAATGGACCCCACACCTCCCGACAACCCCTCACTTTGTTGGTTCTGTAACCACTTTCTTGTTAAATACAACTGTGTCATATCTTCATCATCATCAAGAAGATGTTCAAGTTCATCCCTTACCTGAAACCACACACATGATAATTCCTCAGCTCTATATTAACAGTACATACAATCAAATGAAAATATGTCAACACCCACCGTGACATACAAAGTTAAAGAAAACAAAACTGCAAATAAGTATTTCACTTCTATTTACAATCTTATTTGGGACATAAAACAAAAGATGTAAATAATGAATATCCCTAACAACATTATTACCACTAGTCAATGGAAATGCAGGTTATTTTAATAGAAAGGGAAAAAAAGCAAAAGAGGATTGATGGCAATACCTTTTGTACCCTTGCAAGCAAACGAGTAAGATTGCTTTTCAAACTCCTTACACGCTCAAGATTCTTGGTGCTGACATTCTTAGCCAGCTCATCAAGAACAGGATAAGCCTCTCTCTCAAGGTTTGCAACACTTGAGTCCAAATATGTACAAACCACCTCCAATGCAATTTCCAGTACTTGAAATTCAAATGGAAGTTCAGCTTGCAAACCTTCAGAGGTTTCAGGAGCGGGTATCCATCGTCCAGAAGCCGATAAAGTTGATTCTGTATCACGTAAAGCAAGCTGACGATTGCCAGAAATACTGGAATTGGTTTTGTGAGAAAGTTGATGCCTCAGTTGATCCACAAATGGAAGAACTTCTTGACGTAGAGGATCAAGCAAAAGTACTTCTTCTGCTGTGACTATCGCCTTTATATATTCCAAATTAACAACCATTGCCCTCTCCCTAGCTGCATTGGTAGGTAACATGTTAAAAAGATTTTAACTTTAGCCATTTACTTTCAGTTAAAGTTTCAGATATTGAATCTAATAATATGTATTCTTAGTCAAAACAGAAGCTAAAATGGTACCACCGTACAAGTTAATAGTAGTCTGGTATATATCGTGTCGATAATATTAGCAGCAACAACTTTACTTATCTAACAACTTTGTATTTTTTCTATATTTAAGCCATCAAGTATTTGTCTATTTTCTTCATTAATATAGGTAGTACTGATAGAATTGCAGAAAGTTCTAACAGGCAAGTGTACAAATAGATATAAGGATAACCGGCTAAAACGAACAAATTGATACGACTTGATCCAGCTTTCTAAATGGCTTGAGACACTCTGGGGCGCTTAGGGTCCCAAAAACAGAGGTGCAAGGCACAGGTACAAGGCTTGTGTACGCGAGGACCCAAATATTCAAGTAGCACTTATAAACTAATTATGCATGATAGCTTCTACCTTGATAATTCTTGGAACATAAAAATACCTATATATTAGTTATAAACAACAAAACATAACAACCAATAATCAGAAAAATGCAACAGTTGCTTGGACATACAGTATACACATACACACTTCAAAACTTTGTAGTGCAAAGAATAAATCATGAAACAAAGTCAATGACTGAATGACAAACAGTGTTTTCCACATCGCCACATGACTGCTTTCATAAACCAAACTATAGAAAACACACAGAGTCCTAACAAACAAGTAAAAGACCAATATTCAAGAGATAGACAACCTACTTTCTAGAGAAAAACCAACTCTCCTATTATTTTCACTCAATAAATTCTACTTAATGATGATAATAAGCATGACAATTCTAATGTAACCCAACTTTATTTGTATAAACACAGCACTAACTAAAAACAGCACATACCAACAGTAAACTAGCCCCCACCTTAACCTACAAAACTTAATATCAAAATTCCCATACCTATGCCGGCATCCTCCTTTTTTCCCATTCAAAAGAATCTTCACTCTCTCTCTGTCATGCACACAGATACAAGAAAATGATTGCTAATAGCCTAACACTAGAATGTAACTCTCAAGAGCTCATCCAATAAATTCCAAAAAAGGACAAAACCATGCTTTTCTTATTTTCAACTTTTTGTATACACTCTCAAGAGCTCATCCAATAAATTCCCAAAAAAGGACAAAACCATGCTTTTCTTATTTTCAACTTTTTGTATACAACAGTCGAAGAGCTAACAAAGTCGGTCTATCATACTTAAGACAAAAAATTACATCAACCAGTTAGAGACTTAGAGCAATTGGCACAGTAAACTTACCTTTAAATAGCCAGTGATCGACCATAGCATTTAACTGAATTGGTACAAAGACATTCCTAAAATTAATTCAAGGCCAGAATGAAAAAGGATGTTTTGCATGAGGATTGGGTAGATAAATGATACATGTCCAAGCATGAGGGTTGTTAACAAAAACAATTTTCAGAATGAACAAGAATGTTTGCAGCAAAAGCTACTCTTATGCTAACACATGCTTATAAATCCTACCAAATATTTAATCAAGGCAAGAAGAGTACAGACCATTTGGTAAAAACTGTAAATGTCAGTCTTTCTTTTTCAATAAAACTTAGTACAATATGTCAAAACATCCTTCTTTATTTATCCCCACCGCTTAAATAAGCAAGGCAGCCCATCTAGATAACTAAAAAGCAAAAAAAGATTATTTCATTCCACATATCCATCAAACTGACGGATGGTCAAAACAAGATCAGCTATCAGTATGCACAAAAAAACCAGCCACCACCAAAAGAAAAGGTATAGGTTGTTCATAAGATCATAAACAAGATGAAAAACAAAAAACTACAGCAAAAAAAAGTCCCATAACTTCTAGCATATAACAACACAACTAAACGATGTTTATCCAACAGATGAAATAGAATACTCCACGAATAGCTCGATAGACTTGCTAGCAAGACTGGACAGATACGGGATACCAAAGTTGAATAACCACAAATGATTATACATGTAACCCCATATTTTATCACTTGCCTAATCAAGATGAAACCTTTTTTAACCACGAATTCCCATCATCAGAAAACTCTAGGATACACCAATACACTGCTAATCAACTGGATCAGTAAATCACAACTTGCAAACAATGGAAGCAAGATTTGAACTTTAGACAATCACGTGAGCCTTGATGGTCAATCAAGTTGAAATTTGAGTGAAAGGCATCAGGAAGTTGCAAAAAGTGAACTTTAAGTATCCCCAAAACAGAAACCTAAACAGAAAAGATTGCAAGAAAGCATACGCCTAACAATAATGAAACAGCAGCTAAATCAAAGCAATTACCAAGAATATTAGAGGAGTTAGAGAACACAGGTCCAAGAATCCTCAAATCCCTAGCCGGAATCCCCGCGCGCTTAATAATCGTGCTCTTATCACACTCAAAAAGCTCCGATTCACCAGACCTATCGAACCGCATCCACAGCCTCGCTCCACCAGCCTTCTTCTTCGGTTTCGCCACCGCAACGGCCATCGGTCTCGCCGTCGCCACCGGCGGCCCCACCTCGTTGTTAGGCGACGGAGGCGACAGCGTCGCCGGCTCTAGTAACGGCGATTCTCCGGCCTTCTTCGCCGCCTTCCGACGCCGCGTTGTGCTGCTGCTGCTGGTGCTTCGGCGAAACGAGAATGGGTTCCCCTTCCCCATTCTCTATCTCCCCTCAATTGATGATAAAGATGATGATTGATGATTGATGATTGATGGATTGATGATATGTATGAGAGATGGATTAGTAGTAATAATAATATTATTATGATTGTGTGTGGATCGATGAAATCAATGGAGGCAGCGTGATGAAGGAGAAAGAGGGGTTAGAAGAATCGTCGTCTCCAGCGTGTTCTTCTTCTTCCTCTTCCTCTTCCTCTTCCATAAAACACAGAGAGATTGGGGAATGATGGAATCAAAGTGATGATAAAGCTTACAAACGCTTATCTCAGTCAACGAAGATGTCGACACTTGTTAATTTAGGGTTAGGTTACGATGATAATTGATATTTTTTTGTGTGTTTGGGAATTGACAGCAATGAACTATACTTGACCCGTTTGTCTCGTACATAATTAGTATGTGATTTTTTTTAACGGCCAACGAATAATTTTTTAAGTCCGGTCATCCGGGTAAACCCATTGGCGAAAGGTCACCCATGTCCGCGAATACAGACAGCGCTGGTGACCCGGCTCGTCCACCATTCCAAGGGAAACCCACCACCCAAAGACTCATTGTGGTAAAACCCTTGGTCCACTAGGAGCATATTGCACCTAGTGAGACTCCAACCCATGACCTCTACTTTGGAAAGTCATAAGGTGTATTCTCCAAAACCAGTTGATTTAGGACTCATTCGCATAATTAGTATGTGATTAGTATGTGATAATCTTAATTTTGTAACAGTATCTTAATTTCGTCCACCTACCCCATTCCCAACCAGTGGGCGGAACCAGGAAATTTTTCCTACGATATCACTATTTTTTTATAATTAGATTTATACCAAACCAACTCAATTTTTTGGGTCGTTTGATCGGGTTAGATCGGGTCGGATCAGATTAGATAGGACCAACTTTTCAAGTGATTATTACACCCCCAAAACTAATCATATCTTAGGCATTAGAAACCTTTTGAAATATTTATTTAATTTTTAAGTTGGGTTGAGCCGGTTCAAAATTTAACTAGAACAACTAGAATTAATAACTAAATTTAACGACTATAATCACTATAGTTTCTACCAAATTCACTAATAACAATCAAAGATTGAATCAACTAAAGGCAAATATCTTAAAACTCTAAAATGATAGCTATGTTTTATAAAAAAAAGACCAACAAACTAAATCAACAATCAAGAACCCTAAAAGAACAAAAATGCAGAAAACATACACTCAAGAACAACAATATTTCTAATAAACATGAAATAAGCATATGGGCGAAGAATGCAAACCTTGAACACAAATACACAATGTAGATGCATTCAAGAACAACATTATTTCTAATAAACATTAAATAAGCATATGAGCGAAGAATGCAAACCTTGAACACAAATACACAATGTAGATACCAAAATCACTCAAACAAATTAACTAACAACAACGGAAAGAAGTTTTAAATCTAGGGTTTGAATCTTCTAACCAATACACAAGTTTAATAAATAAAGTAACAAACCGAGTAGGGCTTGAAGTCTTAAACATAACTAGAAAACTCACCTTGAATGGAAGACTCGCCAAGTAGGGGGAGCCAAAGCCTTGCGGCCGCGGTTGCCGAAGCCTGGAGTTCGCAATTGGCGGAGATACAACAACAGCACTTCTAGGTTTTGTCGCAGCAGTGGTGATGGCTGATTGGGTTGGGGGATAGGGGAGGCGGAAAGTCGACATGTGGGCTGTAGCATGTTAGGGAGTTTTTAGGTTAGGGTTAAAATGTAAAATTGTGACCTTTCGTGTATTTGTTAACTACTTATTACTTTCATTGTCTCTTGTGAGTGCTATTTATGTTATTAATACAACTATGACGATTTATTTTTGTGCATTTCTAATAATCTTAATTTGTAATCTTAGCTTTGAAATCTTATAATTTGATTAGTTATTAAATAAATAAATTTTAGGTAAAGTTTAAGTATTAATCATGAGTTTTAAGAATTTGAAATAAATAAATTTGTCATCAGAGTCCTACTCATAAATTTATAAACTTTGCGATTTATAAAACTAGTTTTAATACGCAGACGCGCGTTGCGCGTCTTGAAAACGCCGTAAATCGATACTCTATCAACTATCTAAGACAACAATATAGAGGCTCTGATTTCTTTGATGGGAAAACCAAAATAATAAATATAAAGTCTAAACTTTGATAGCAATTTAACACACATGAAGACTTCGTTACAGATGTTTTGTAAACACTAACCTCATCAGGCTTCAGGGCAGGGAAGTACCCTAGATACTTCATCGTTGCAGGCTCATAGCACTGCACTTTGTCAGTTTGTCTTCTTGAAGGTATCTATAATATGAAAATACCAAAAAGAAAACAAAGACCATTCATGACATTGAAAATGCATACAGATTAAACATGCAGATATTTATTTTTTATTAATATCTCGAAACATAAATAAGAAACTTACATAAATGAAGCTATTCTCCTTGGGATGTCCATCATCTATAACTGCTTAACATCCAATAAATGTAAATTGTTAAGAGCATCAAAATAAACACATCAAAAGCGCAATATATGGTGGGATAATGACGGTATACTTGAGATCCAGATCCCTTATCTAATGCAACTGCTCTTCCTAAAGGATACAGGATACTGATGGTTCATACTACCATTTTTAGAATTAAAATACTTACCAGAACTATATTCAGTAAAGTTTAACCCAAAAAATGTTTATAATAATTTCTTAGTTTGCTTAAACTATGCTTCTTAGTAGATGACTTGTGTTGCAAGGATTTCCCCCAAAAATTCAGAACACTCTAGCTGCATTAATACTCCGTTCCACATAAACTGTCACATGGCATGACTCTAAGATCAAACCATTTAAATTTCCAAATTAATAATCAAACACCATTTTCAGAACACTAATAATTTAACACATTCACATCAAATAAACCATACATCAAGTCATCAACATTGAACTAC
>BJCO01365536.1:0-20775 GCA_018326465.1 Flaveria floridana
TATATATATATATATATATATATATGTTAGATTAGTTATGACTTCTCATATGAAAGGTTGTGGGTTCAAGTCTTGCTCGAGGTAAATTTGTTTTAGGCTGATCCAGGGGATTTTTCCAGTTGTGAGTTTCCTCATGAGGGGTTGGGGGTGCGGTCTCGATTGAAAAACATATTAATGGGCACAATCAAAATAACATATATCCTTTCATACAGAGCCGTACATTTACCATTTAAAAAAAAAGATTAGTTATGAAATTTGGAATTTACCATTTGGTTTGTATGTGCATATGTTGAACCTAATGTGATCATCAGGTTGATGTTTGTTGACGAGTAGGGTTTTTGGATTATAATGACGACTAAGGATCTTTGGTTTGAAACAATTAAGGTTAAGTTTGTTGGTAGTCATAGCAAAAGCTCTTTGGTGATTACTAAGGTTTAGTATTAGGGGTGGCCCTAATGCTATATATGGTGCAAAAGCCTAAACAATCTAAACGTCAGTGATCGTTTGGAACTTAAGATGCGAGTAAGTTTAAGTGGTAGAAATAAATTTATAATGTTATGTATTGTATATTTAATTTACATTTGTCGAATTTGTGTTACTTTCGTAGATGTGATAAAAGTACAGTTGTATTTTTAATTATTTTTGTCATAAACGCTAACTCTATGTGTACGATTGAACATGAACTATCGGTGAGGCCCAGGCAAGAGGATGAGATTTACACAAAAAATATTATTTTTCATGGTTTTAACTTTTATGTACTTGCATAATTTGCTTATGTGTTAAAATCTTCTCAAACTCTAGTGTTTGTTAGTATTTTTATTGATGGGTTATTAGTTTTGAATGTGAGCTATAATATACTCTGTTTCTCGCTGAAAGTATAACATTATACTTTAACTGACAACAACTCTTTAACATTATACTTAGATATGCAACATTGTGTTGATGTTGGTTGACGAACATGATTTTTTAGATCTATAGCGACACTTATGCCCCATTTGGATCACAGTATTCTCAAGAATTTGAAATAAAAAAAATTTAAAATACTATTTGATTGATCAACAGATAAAACTAAAATTAGAAAAAAATTCATATATATTAAAATTCACATTTTTTTCACTTACTTATGAAATATTCAACAATTCAATAAAATGTTTAAAATTAACATTTCAATTCCACTTAAAATTAACCAACAAAACACTTTATCAATTTTAGCAAGATTTCAAATCAATTCCAACTTTAATTCCTTCGCAAAACATTCTGCGAATCAAACGGCCTCTTAGGTTCTTGGATTTACTGTCATGAAGATTGAGTTTGCCGGTAGTTCTTAGCAAAAGTTTATTCACAATTACTAAGGTCTTGGAATTTGAAACGATATGACCATTTTTAATAGCAACATCTAGATTTTGTAAGATACAATTGTCACATTTAACATGTTGTAGGACTATAACTTACAACCATTTGATTAGAGAGTACGTTACTTACCATGTACAGCGGTATAATAGTCAAGGTTGATAAAAGTTAACAAAACAACATTGGCATGTGGCTACTAATGGTCTGTCACACTAGGTTATGTGACTAGGGTTGGTGTTTTTACGGGGTCCCGATAAACCTTAAATAACTTTTTGATGAATTAAAATCCTATTAATTAGGTGATGAACTTGTTTGTATATGAAAACTAACATTCTAGGATCTAGCTGATATTGAATCCTAACATGATTTGGTATCCTAACTTTAGTATTACGATATTATTATTATCTAACAAAAACCAAACAAAATGTTCCATATCAAGATAAATACATAATAATTATTTTTATGTATTATCAAAAGACTATTTTGAAGGTATATTCTTTAAGTTGATATCAACAAGAAAAATAATATCGGATACAATCATTCCATTCAATAAACTATATTTAAATATTTAAGTAAGCATCAGATTCATTATCAGTAAACTTACAATTAAGAATCCACTTGATATTTTGCTAACTATTAGGGTTCGGTAAACCGACATTATCAACCAATGGGATTAGATGAAGCATAACTTGAGTTATGTCTATGATTTTCAAAGGGTTAAAGGCTGAAGCGGTGTGGGGTTGTGAATGATGTTGGGTTAGCAAGTCGAATTGCTTAATATATTATTATCATATCTTGATTCATATGAAAAAAACATCAACCTAACATGGTCACACTTTAAATTATATAATCTAGGCATGACTTATTTATCTAAACATGACAAAGGGGTTGCCTGGTTGGTAGGTAATAATCAAATTCGTGTTTATCGAGTTGGTGGATTGTAAAAAAATGGTGTCATAAACGCGACCCTGATTATCTAAACAAGTCAAACGGGTTGGTGGGCTGATATATTTTTATAAGATAAGTTGGCGGGTCAATATTTTTAACTTAATGAGTCAAGTAGGTCAGCTTCTATATGACTCATTTATAATAGGCCAACACCAAACATGATTCTTTCTAAAAGAGGTTATATATGTCAACCCAAAACTTGATTTTCTAGTGTCGTGTTAGAAATTATCACCCCATTGGAAGGCAGAGGCGATGTATGAAAGGGAAGGCGATGAAGGTTAAGTTGCTCCCTTGACTCCTTCCCTCACCACAATCACTTTGTGAAGACGGCTTCCCTTCAGATCTAGCTTTTCCCTCGTTACTAACTCACACATCTGAACCTGCTTCTCTCTCCTTCCTCGAAGCAGGGTATAGACCCATAAATTATTTTCTTCGGGGTTGGTTTTCGTTTTCTCAAGTTGGCATGTATATCTCAACTCCATGTTAAATTTTTTGGTTAAATATTTTAAAAAATTATGGTTTAGAAGTAGAGACTTTTTAATGGGGGTCGGTATTAAAAAAACACAAGGTCAATCAAAAACCTTTGATACACGTTACACGTAAGGGGAAATTACCCGACACTCTCACCCCTAAAAAATATTGAAGGGTAGTTTAGGTATATATCTTAAACAAAATTACATAAATATCAATGTGGTTTGATCAGATTGTACGTTTGGTCACACTTTAAAAATTGTAAAGTCAGTCTAAAATTTTGTATAGGTATTGTAAGTTGATATAAAAAGGCTGATGCAACCAAAGCAACCCAAGGCTGATGCAACCAAAACAACCCAAGGCTTCCTGCATACATGCACTTAGTACAAGGTAGAAATTACTTGGTAAGTTTTACACTCTGCACATAAAAATATTCTAAGTGTAAAATCTTTCGAAGCCAAAAGATGAAGTCTTCAGAAGCTACAAGGACAAAGTCTTCCGAAGCCAAATGAAGAGAAGACTGATTTCTTCTGAAGACAGACGAAAATATGATTTCCTCGGATGTACTTTTATATAAAGCTGACCCACTTTCCGCTGCAACTCTGAAGACTCACCAGCTTGCATGAGTTGGTGAAAAGGTCAATGTTTTTGCAATTGTACATTAAGGTCTTGAGTCTGTAACTTTCTACTTTACGTATTTTTATCCATTTTTTAATATATTAGGATGTGAGCTATGATATATCATACTCACTAGTCAAAAGGCAATTCTGTCTTTTGACTCTACATTGATTTTGTTGTCTTTCAATGCTCTAACTGACTTTCCAAGTATAGCCGGTTGTAGAGTGTAGTAAAAAGTATCTCATGGTCTTGTATCTTATTTATGCATTGTAACACTTGTATAAGAACTTGAGATTAATATACATCATTTTTGAAAACCATATATATTGTTCTTGAGTTTTGTTTTATTGTTTGCTTGTGTTCTTTGCATCTTGTTCTTAAATCGAGTTCCCTATTTGAACTGTTAAGTGTTCTAACACTCTTCTCATAGTGAGACTGATTGTATTGACCTCCCTTAACTAGTCCTACAATTGGTATCAGAGCTTTCCAGGCTTTTGATTGTAAGATCTCACCATCTTAAATCTCCTCAGTTCTCACAAAACACTTAACATCTCAAATGGCAGCATCCAAGTCTGATATAGAAATTGGTACCATGATAGTCCCTACTGATCACTCCTGATGATGTTGATACTTGTCGTCTAAGAATGGAAGGCTTTAACAAGTCACAAGACAGCAGGATGTGGGAGTCTGTTACCTCAGGAACTTACATTTCATGCGCCTCTTCAGCTTGTGCTGGAGGTGGTATGATCCCAAATGAAGTGGCTAACTACTCTGAAGAAGATAGAAAAAGAATAGATGTAGATCAAAAGGCCATGACTGCCCTCCAAACTGCTCTTCCAAATGCCATCTATAGAGGGTTTAAGAAGTGCAAAATAGCTAAGCAGCCATGGGATGCACTGAAGCTGATGTATGAAGGGTCTACCAAAGCCAAAGAAAACAAGAAAGACCTTCTGAAGCAGCAGTTTAAGAATTTCACCTTCAAAACAGGTGAAACCATGACTCAACAATACTTCAGGTATGTTGAGATTGTGGACACTCCAGTGTATGTTGGAGTAAAATTGGAGAACATGGATATTGTGAGTAAGTTCATGTCCTATTTTCATGAGATAATGGACACACTACTGTGTGGTAATTAAGAGGGTTGAAAACCTCAAGACCCTCACTCTCACTGAGTTATATGGCATACTCAATAGTTACCAGATGAAGATGAACATGTAAAATCCATCTGGCAACTCTAGTAATCAACAGAGTTCTACCCTACATGTGGTTGAAAGGGATTGTAGACAACCATAACACCATCTTATCTCTTACCCTGACAACTCACCAAAGGGTCCTTTCATCACCTTCCTAGAGACACCTAAGGAAAGCTACATCCAAGGAAGCATATTTCAAGAGACAAGCTCATCACAAGCCTTTCTGTCTCATGATGAAAGTACATGCAACTTCCTCTTCACCCTTGAAGATTTGGACTGTATCTATCCAGATGATCTAGAATACATAGAGATAGTTCAACAAATAGATCTTCTCACTCATAGAGCCAATAAATTCTACAAGACGACAAAAAGAAAGTTTCCTAGCAATGTATCCAGTGAAAAGTTTAGGCTAGACAAGAGCAAAGTGAAGTGTTACAACTTTAACCAAATAGGACACTTTGCTAGGGAGTGCAAGGAACCCATGACAAATGGTGGCTAAGCACAACCTAAGCCAAACTATACTGAGGGAGCCTCACACACTGAGCAGCCCCACACACTGAGAAGCCCAAGCAGCAAGTTACAGTTATTGTTGAAGAAAGAGGCTTTGATTGGAGCTTCCAGGTGGAAGATGTGTCTCTTAACCAAGCACTAATGGCATATCTTGATGAATCCAAGGAACAGCTGAAGACCAAGAAGAACGTATGGATTATTAACAGTAGTTGTTCCAGGCACATGACATGTAATGGCTCCTTGCTTTAAAACTTTGAGAAAATTGATGGAGGGCCAGTTGCTTTTGGAGGAGATGCTAGAGGTTACATTATAGGAAGGGGCAGAGTCACAAATGGTAAGCTCAATATTAAGAGGTAAACTTTGTTAAGGAGCTTGGGTACAATTTACTGAGTGTATCCTAATTTTATGACCAGATACATACATGCTCTTTACTGAGCATGAGTGCATTATTCTCAAGCCCGGGGTGGTCATTCCTTAAGAGCATATCCTGCTTAGAGCATCGCGGAAAGGGAACATGTACAAGATGGATTTGTAGGAAACATCCCTTTCAGGAGAAGTTTCTTGCTTTCTATCTAAAGCAAATAGTGATGAGTCTTTCCTTTGGCATAAAATAATGTTCCATGTAAACTTTAAGAATATGAATAAGTTAATTAAGAATGATTTGGTAACTGGAATGCTAAAGAAAGAGTTTACAAGTGATGATCAATGTGTTGTATGTCTGAAAGGGAAACAACACTTGGTGTCTCACATGCCAAAGGAAAGGAACTCTATCACTACTCCCCTACATTTATTACACATAGATCTCTTTGGCCCCACTAGTGTAATGAGTCTAGGAAGGACCTCATATTGTTTAGTTATCACATATGATTTCACAAGATTCACTTAGGTTTTCTTCCTTAGAACTAAGGATGAGACTCCTTAGATCTTGAAGAACTTCATTCTGAAAATTAAGAATCAAAGTGATCACAAGGTCAAGATCATAAGATGTGATCAAAGAACTAAATTCAAGGACCAAATCCTTGACTCATTTTATAATGAAAAGGGTATTACAAGATAATATAGTGGTTCGAGGACTCCTCAGCAAAACGGTATTGCTGAGAGGAGAAACATGACACTTATTGAAGCTGCAAGAACCATATTGTCTGACTCTAAACTGCCCATCACCTTCTGGGTAAAGGCAGTTAACATTTTCTTCTATGTGCAGAATGGAGTTTTAGTAGTCAAGACTTATGGTAAGACTCCTTATGAACTGTGGCACAAAAGAAGACCTTTCATTGGTTTCCTCGGATCATTTGGATGTCTCTGCACCATCTTGATTACCAAAGATCAAGTAGCCAAGTTTGTTGAGAAATCAGATGATGGACACTTTATTGGATACTCTTTCCAGTATACACTCTCAGAACTAAAGTAGTGGAAGAATCAGCCAATGTGATCTTCAATGAGCACACTCCCTGTATGAAAGGTTCTGGTCCTGACTGGCTATTTGATCTTGATTTAGTTACCAACTGTTTTAACAAATCTTGTGAAGATGTTTCAGGATCTACAGGTAACACATTAATAGAAGATCCTGACCTAAGATTTGAGCTGAGAAGACCATGCAAGACTACTATTTCGGCTCTAGTGGTAACTAACCCTGTAAGTGAAGTTCCTATCAGCACAACAATGACAAATCAAGTTGATACATCTGAAGTGCCTGAAAATCCAGCTAAGAGGCACAAAACACAAATGAAGAAGCTTCAAATGTAGGAGGAGATGATGGTGGTGACAGTGATCAAGAATTTCTTGATGCTGATAACCACTCTATTAAAGAAAACTTCAATAATATCACACACTCATTGGATCAAGTTTCTTTTGATAAGTGTGCTGATGTGGTGGGAGACACTTTATTGCCAGATCTAAACTTCTCGAGTTTAGACCTGTCTAATCAACTTGTTATGATCCCTCAACTTAGGATCCACAAGTCACACCCCACCACAAACATCATTGGAGATGTTGAAAAGAGGATGAGAACAAGAGGAGAAACCCGTGACAAAAATGCTTGTCCATACTCTTGTTTCTTGTCCCAGATAGAGCCAAAGAAAGTCGATTAGGATTTGAAGGATGGAAGTTAGGTTGAAGCAATGAAGAGGAGTTGCTTTAATTCAAAAGACAAAAGGTATGAAACATATGTCCTCTTCCTCAATGGAAGACTATCATAGGAACTAAGTGGGTACTCAGGAATAAGAAAGATGATAGAGGACTTGTCATCAAGAATAATGCAAGACTGTTTGTTCAATAGTACACACAAGAAGAAAGAATTGATTACACTAATGTCTTTGCTCCTGTAGCAAGACTTGAACCTGTTAAGATATTCCTGGATTTTGCTGCATCTAAGGACTTCAAGGTCTACCAACTTGATGTCAAGTGTGCATTTTTATATGGGATGATTGATGAAGAAGTGTATGTCAAACAACCACCTAGATTTACAAACCCAGATCATCCTGATTATGTCTGCAAGCTTGATAAACCTTTTTTATGGGTTGTACCAAGCTCCAAGGAAGTGGTATGAGACACTATCTCAGTATCTCTGTCAGTATGGCTACAAGAGGGGTACTATAGAAAGAACTCTCTTCATCAAAGGAACAGAAAATGACTTGATGTTGGTTCAAGTATATGTAGATAACATTATCTTTGGGTCAACTAATCCAAAACTCTGTAAAGACTTTGAGAGGCTGATGAAGAATAAATTTGAAATAAATGCCATGGGGGAACTCAGATTCTTTCTAGGATTTCAAGTGAAGCAAGTTGACAATGACATATTCATAAGTCAGTCAAAGTATGTACAAGACATACAAGATTCAACATGACTGAATGTAAGGTTGCAAAAACACCCATAGCCAGAAACCACTCCCTTGGACCTGATCTTAAGGGGGAGTGTTTAGATGAACATTTTTATAGGGTAATTATTAGGTCTCTCATGTATCTTATAGCCAGCAGGCCTGATATTTTGTTCGTTACAACATATGTGCAAGATATCAAGCCAACCCCAAGATGTCACACCTGGTTGCTGTCAAGAGAATTCTTAAATATCTCAAAGGTGCCCCTAACTAAGCCTTTGGTATCCAAAGAATTCTGACTTTAATTTGTATGTCTATACAGATAGTGACTATGGTGGCTGCAACATGACTGCAAAGTCCATATCTGGGGGATGTCAATTCCTTGGTGGAAGGATAGTCTCATGGCAATGCAAGTAACAATCCTTTGTATCTGCATCAACTTTTGAAGCTGAATACATTGCTGTTGTGCTTAAGTGCTTTGTATTCAGAATCAGATGTTGGATTATGGATACAACTTCAAAGAGACTCCCATCCACATAGACAACAATAGTGCTATCTTTATCATAGAGAATCCTGTGCAGCACTCAAGGACAAAGCATATTAACATCAGGTATTATCTAATTAGAGATAATTATGAAAAAGGATTGATAAAACTAGTCAAGGTTAACATAAATAAACAATATGCTGATTTGTTCATAAAGGCTTTTGATGAACAGATATTGAAATATCTTGTTTCCGCTATTAGAATGATTAACCTTAAGTATATTTTCTTAAAACTTAATCAATATTGTTTATAAAAGGAATTGTGTATCTTAAGTTTTCTAGACAATCATCTACATAAGCCCAATTTATCTTAGAAGAAAATCTTTTCCAAAACGATATTTCATAGAATTTTGAAAATCTATAATATATTTTCTTTCTAAAGACATTAATATTGCCTTCAAAAAGAATTTTAAGTCTTCAAATTAGATAACTACTTATAAGAACTTTACCTTTAGAAGAAATGCTGATATTTCTTTCGAAGCCAAAATATGCTTCTAAGTAGTTATATGCATTAAACAAAGAAAATTTCTTCCGAAAGCAATTATGTCTCGAAAGATTTATTCTCCTTAAGAACAAAACTTCCAAGTTCTAATATCTTCCGAAATCAAATATATCTCGAAAGTGAAAATACTTAAAGTAATTTTTCTTCCGAAGCAAATTTTTCACAAAGCTAAGAAATATCTTCCGAAGTCAAAATTTGGCTTCGGAAGTTTTTTTCACAAAACTTCCAATGATAAATTACCTTCGGAAGAATTTCTACTTCTAAGAAAAACTACCTTTCTGGACACTTTCTCAGTGGTGGGACCGACATTCGGATTTCAACGTTTATTCTTTTACATTAACTTTATCTCAAATACATTTCATATAAATATACCCAATGGTTTCCCCCTCTTTCACAATCTTCCTCATCTGCAAATTCTCTAAACCTAAATTCCCACTCATCGCCTTTGTTCTTACCTTCCTTCACCTTGAAGCCACCTCAAATGGCCAATCTTGACCGTAGAAACCAACCTAATTTTTCCATGCATCTTCACAGGTAACACAATCAAGTTGCTCTATTGAACTCAGAGAAAGATCCAAGTTTCTCAGAGATTTGTTGTTTTCTTTCTCTATCAAACTACTTCACTTCCCTCACCATTGATCCTCCACTCTATGAGGATCAACTTTTGTACTTTTAGAGGACCTGCCAAGAGGTCACCATGGATGGGAAGAAGGCACTGTCTGCCACAGTGCAGGGGAGGACAATCTTCATCACTCCAGCTTTCATAAATTCTCATCTATAGCTGGATGATGCAGAAGGTGAGTTGTCTTTTCCAAAATCTACTGTTAACCACCCCTTTGAGCAGATGGTCTATGAAGGTGACTTCTCAGTCAAAACCTTTAGGAAAGGAAAGGTTTCATCTTAATAGAAGTATCTCCTCCATGTCATTATCCACAACTTGTCTAACAAACATGGAGGGTGGGACCAAATTTCAAAAGACCCCTCTTTCATAGTTCATGGAATGGTTTATGGGGTTAAGTTCAGGTATTCATAATTTGTGTACACTAATTTACTTATAAACTTGGACTTCTTAGAATATTATATATTCCCAAGATATGTCCAGCATATTCTC
Organism: Flaveria floridana; assembly: GCA_018326465.1. Classification (NCBI taxonomy): domain Eukaryota; kingdom Viridiplantae; phylum Streptophyta; class Magnoliopsida; order Asterales; family Asteraceae; genus Flaveria; species Flaveria floridana. Next base: position 10,063 of record BJCO01365536.1, read on the forward strand.
AACTGTGAACTGGGCTCACAGTTGAAGGGAACAAGTAATATGCTAAAATTGAGACAGATGAAGCCCGGCATCTTCAAGACTATAAGAAAGCCTACTGTAGGTTTCTCAAGGGTAGGAACAACCCTGGTCCCGAAAATGTTAGAGCTTATCGCTCAAGGTGACAACCTAGCAGCACCAACTAGTGTTAAACCAAAACCTTCTACTTCAAGACAACCCATACAGCCAGAAATAACCCTCACCTACCAAAGAAAATCTGAACAAACCCCTGCACATGTTATTCAACCTGTGCAGGCCCGCATATTACCACCCATACAGGAGGAAGTGGACACTAGAGCTCCCACTTCTCCTGACGAGCAAACCACTCCCATCACACAAATGATCAATCATGAGGTTCCTCATGCTCAGGATGATGAGCTCATCACCCAAGAAGCCTTAAGCCTTCACTCAGAATCTCAACAATCTAGTGAACAACCTTTAGAGGAAAGTTAGCATCCCCAGCCTCTAGATCTAAACCAGCCAGTTCCCAGCCTTGTAATAAGTAGTTTTGTTGGTTGGATAATTGGTCATATTTTCTTCATGAAATGGAGTTAGACTTCTATGATGATGAGGATATGACACTCAGTGAGTATCATGAGTCTCTCCTCTCTTTCCCTGCTCAAAGAGAGACGAGTACTCCTATGTCACACATATCTAGCGTATATCATCCACCCTCTACTAAGGTGGATCTTCCTGAACCTGTTCAGGAGATCCATTTGGAAGAGGCTTTCACTTCTGCAAGTGATTACATCATTAAGACCTCAACCATGGAAACCCAGCCCATTGACACTTCAATTGAATCTGTCAGTGAGCAGGGAAAATCTAGCAGCCAAGAATAACATGCTGGTGATGAGGAAGAAGACTTAGGTCTGATTCTCTCGTCCCCGATGATTCTTCTACTGAAGATGAGGGGAACCTCAGACTAAAGGTGCACAAACTGACAAAACATGCACTTATTTAGTCTCCAAGGTCAGTCACTTAGAATCTCAAGTGACTACCTTGCAAAGAATGGTTAATGATCAGCAACTTGAGATTTCTGATCTCAAGAAATAACTAGATATGAGACCCTTTTGGAGGTCTTAACCAGGAGCATAAGAACCTGAGGATGTGATATACTTAACCTCCATCTCACCTATGCAAGTGGGTGATGCTACCAAAAACGGGGAGGAAGTTATCATAATAACAGAACCTGGGAGTCTTTTTCAGAGTATGGACATTGAGGATTCACCACCCTCACATGCAATTGTCCACACTCAGCAACCTCCTTAAGTTTACACTGATATGGACTCTCTCATATAAAGTTTGTTTGAGGAGGGTATACCAAGGGCAATGTCATCCCCATCCTATGGAGCTATAAATGAAATATATGGTTGGTGGTATGATGCTAATAGAAGAGCCCTGATACTGCATAGATCAACTTTCAAACCTTGAACTACTATGACAGTCTTCCTCTAGTCAACATGCCACTTGTCAACCCATCTCAACTTAAACAAGCTGACAGAATGACTGAGAGGATTTAAGACAGGATTGTTGAACAATTCAGATAAAGAAGAAGACAAATCCAAACAGGCAATGTCATTGGTCAACTGGATATTAAGGTGGACCCTAAGATTAGCTTTGAAGGGGAAACCTTAACTGAAATCCCGGTGACTAAACCTGTGAGCATTGTCATATAAACCACCACTTCAACTTTTTGTACCCTCAGTGAGGCACCAATTGGTGAAGGTGTTTCACAACCTTTCTCTTGCCAGAGTCTGACTACTAAATCAGGCAATAAAGGCCAAAACTCTCTCCACCCTGAGTCACTAATGCCAGTGAGTGACAAAAGGAAGAGGAAAATGACTCCTGAGGAGATTGAGGAGGAGAAAAGAGAGAGGAAGAGGAAGCTAAAGGGAGAGAGTACATCTGGTTCCTCAGGCTTCATGGAAACTGCAAGCAGAACAACCCCTAGGTCAAACACTCAAGATGATGAGTTAAAGGTTGCTAGATTAAACTACTTAGGGACCAGAAACTATAATATAGGTGAACTCATCTCTCTTCCCTTAGAAGAATTGAATGAACTGGCATACATAGAGCTAACAAAGGAGAGGAAGGAGGTAGAGGATGTAGAGTTGCTCCTCAAAATTAAAAAAGAAAGAAGGCAGAAGAGGCTTTACAAATATGCTCCTACCCTCTCCCTAGTTCATGAAAGTCCTGAGAAAGAGCTTGTGGTAACTGAACAACCTCAGGTGGATAAGGAGGCTGACATATAAAACATGATCAACTACCTGAGTGCCACAGGTCTCTATCAGGCATCTGCACTTCTTCCCCTCTCATGAATATGTTGAATTTGAATATCTTAAGTAGTTAGAACAATAGTTCACTAAAGAACAAAAGGCTACTAAGATAAAGATGAGGGAAGAAGCTGCAAAGTCAAGAGCCATCATCCAAAGAGTCAAAAGAAGTTTGTAGACAGGTAGAGGATGATGAGCTTCTTGAAGCTGTATGGATTCTCCGAAAGAACGCTTGGTCTAATGTTTCTATCCACTATGGATATGGATGAGCACATTAGAGTGATCAAGCAGAAGATTAAAAAGGGAGAGATTATGGACATGCATTCTCCACCAAGCCAAACTCCTTCTAAGGTTGAGGTTAAGGTTGAACCAATACAGACAACACAACCTGGACCTTTAGCTGTAACTCAGCCAACTTCATCTTCTATTCCACAATAGGGTTCTGCTCCCTTTCCTTCGGAACCTGTGAGGGACGAGGACCCAACTGAGAGAGGCAAAACAGAACAACCTGGTACTCAAGACCAGCCCTCTCAGTTAAACACTCTAAAAAGGAAGAAAAGGATGGCCATGAAGAGAGTATCTAAAAAGTCAAAGGCATCCACTTCTAGACCTCAGGATGAGTCACAGCATCCTGAGGAAGTGCAACAAGAGGCTGCTCAACCAACTCCTACTCAAGCACAACCTCTTGTATCTGGAATACCCATTTGGTCTTGGACCTTTGCTGCTAATCCAGAAAGATGTTATGTCATCAGAGATCAAGGTGGTCAAGATGTCTACTTCTGGCAAGACATGTTTGATCTACCTCTACATGATCTCCATGACATGAGAAGGTATTATGAGAGTCTAAATGATCCTGGCCAAATAATGAACAAGGGAATGGTCTTAATCCTAATGAGGACGGCCAACTACTGAAAAATCTTCTCTATTTTAGTAGCATCAGCCTAGGAGAAGTTTGTAAGGTTATATAATCTGTTTTGGTAGCATCAACCCAAGGCTTCCTGCATGCATGCACTTAGTACAAGGTAGAAGTTGCTTCGAAGTTTCACACTCCGCACATGAACATATTCTAAGTGTAAAATCTTCCAAAGGCAAAGACCAAATCTTCTGAAGCCAAAAGATGAAGTCTTCAGAAGCTTCAAGGACAAAGTCTTTTGAAGCCAAATGAAGAGAAGACTGATTTCTTCCAAAGACAGAGGAAAATATGTTTTCCTCGGATGTACTTTTGTATAAAGCTAGCTCACTTTCCGCTGCAACTCTAAAGACTCACCAACTTGCATGAGTTAGTGAAAAGGTCCATGCTTTTGCAAATGTACATTCAGGTCTTGAGTCTGTAACTTTCTATTTTATGTACTTTTATCCTTTTTATAATATATTAGGATGCGAGCTATGATATGTCAATAGTCACTAGTCAAAAGGCAAATCTGCCTTTTGACTCTACATTGATTTTGTTGTCTTTCAATGTTCCAACTGGCTTTTCAAGTATAGCCGATTGTAGAGTGTAGTATAAAGTATCTCATGCTCTTGTATCTTATTTATTCATTGTAACACTTGAAGAAATTGAGATTAGTATACATCATTCTTGAAAACCATATATATTATTCTTTAGTTTTGTCTCATTGTGTGCTTGTGTTCTTTGCATCTTGTTCTTAAATCCGGTTCTCTATTTGAACTGTTAAGTGTTCTAATACTCTCCTTATTGTGAGACTGATTATATTGACCTCCCTTAGCTGGTCATGCAGTTATCCTAAGTTTTGTCTCCAAATTTTAAAAATTACGAAGTTAGTCCAAAATTTTATGCAGGCGTTGCACTTTTTGTAACACTCCTGAAAACTAGACCTAAAGCATTTGTTGGACAACGGGGGTTTGGGGTAAAACCCCTGGCAGGGGTTAAGCTCCGAAAAAAATTATTTTGGAGATGTAGTATAGTGGAGAAAGTTCAAGATAAAAAAACTTTTTTGATAAAATAGGGCAATGCGACCCGCATCAAATAAGAATTGCTGCGCATGAAGGAAACAATACGATGATGACATGTGGATGCTGACTAATAGGAATGTTTTAGACACGTGGACAACGACAAGGACCTTATTGGCTTTGAATGCAGGCCGAATTACCAAAAGGGGCTTAAGGCAATGCATGCTTGACATGTGTCACGCATGTAGAGGTGACACACGATGCGGGGCACATCGCCCAAAACGATGCGGGCCGCATCGGATAGCCGATCTGAACTATAAATAAATGAGCATTTCATCCATTTTTCACACCTCACCTTTAAACACACAAACCTGACATCGATTTGTGCACCTGGATTTCATTTTCAACTTGTTTCATGGCCCGACGCTCGATTCTCATAGATTAGAAGTTACCCAAAATTTCTAAAATATTTTCTAGCTTAGAGAGTAGTTAAAGTGCTGCTTAAGCATCTAGAACAAACCTAAGATCATAAGACAAAGCTCAACTTGACATTAAGATGAATACATCAGTCATTTAAAACAAAACTCGTGAATCCTTGAATTTAACCATTATTTTGAAAGCTAGTATGAGTAATAGTTAATTTATTAAAGCATCTTGGTGAAATGCAAGACAAGTATCAGACTAAGTTTGTACACATGGTCTGATAGAAATGATGCGCATGTGACGAGTAGATACCTAAAAATACTAGGTTTAAGTGTTGCTGGTAATGGTTGGTGTATAAATGATTACGACTCCCTATGTATTGTCGAACCCACGAGTGACGCGATAACAAACTATTATTAGTGTACAATGTGAGATTTTGATGTGTATTTCATCCTATGGTCATAGCATGGTTAATCTTAAATTAATTTCTCATGCTTTATTATAAAAAAGATTTTGGTATGATAAATGTTACTCATCAGCATATCATCAATATTGAAAAAAATTTTATAGGTAAAGAATGATTGAACTGAATGTGACATTAGATCATGCCACAATATAAACTTTATGGGTGTATCTAATGTCAATATTTGAGTTATATAACCCAGAAGCAAAGATGGATGCATCTCTTGTTTTGAAATAGTATGGTTTGTAGATATGAATATATTCTTCATAAAACAATATTACGAATCAAGGTATGATTCAGTTTTGAAGATTGAGTTGGTTTATTAAACAATACTATGATATTGTTACAAACAAAATCTTTGCTGCCAAAAAATCTTTGAAAATGATTTTTTATATAAAATTATCAAACGATCCCGATCGTTTCATACCGCCCGAGGTGACCCAAACCCCCGGGTGTGACCTTTTAGTCCTTAAAATTAAATTTAAAAGTCAGTTCAAAGTTTATAAAATATAAAGTTAATTACACAAATGGTCTCTGTGGCTATGTTAGAATAACATATTTGACTGCTAAGGGGCTGTTTGACAACATCTGATTGAATAAGTGCTGAATGAATAAGAGGGTCTGAACCAGTAAGAGGTCTGAACCAGTAAGAGGTCTGAACCAATAAGTGTGTTTGGTATAAATTTTATAATCTCAATTATGTGAAATCTCAATTCTGTGAAATCTGCCTACACTAAACATCAATCACAGAACAAAAGCCACCATTTCATACAAAACATCAATCCTCTCAAACACAAAACACACACGTAAACATCATAAAACCGACTTTAAACGAGTGAATTGGGATTTAGGGCAGGGATTGTATTAGCACTGTTTATAGATCTCTCATTTCCATTATAAAACAACAGTCTCAACTCTCAACATCTACTTACCGATTATCACACATCATACATCAAAAACCCTAACTATCCAACAAAATGATAACAAAATTTAAGCACGGTCGCCGATCACTAATCAACGAGACTCACCTGAAAGTGTGGTGACGTGATAAATCGCTCCGTGAAGTCCACCAACGGCGAATCGACCGAACCCCTCTGCTTGACCAGCGAGGGCTCGTAAGTTACAATCGACGTGAGAGGAATGAGCTGATGAAAATGGCATATTGTGAGTCGGTGGGATTTGTGGTGCGTGATGTGGCGGAGGTGGGTGGTGATATGAAGGGGCTTGAAGTGGCGTTTCAGCATTGTTACGGTGTGGGAAGTGGTGTCGCCGGTGGGAGTTATGGTTCCCCATTAATGGCGTTTCAGCGTTGTTACGGTGTGGGAAGTGGTAATCAAGCTGCTGATTGAAGATTGAAGTCACCACCGCAAGCACCACCGCAAGCACCACCGCCCTCACCACCACCCTCGTCGGAGTTCCTCCGGCGACATCTCCACCGATCTGAACCATCGCAGGTCGCCGACCACCATGCCACAGACCACCACCCGTCGCCGACAGATCGGAGACCCGCGCAAGCTCATGTCTGACTCGGGTCAGATGCAAGCTCATGTCTGATTGAATAAGAGGTTCGGTCAGAGCTCTTTCTCATTAAGAGGTATCTAACCAAACGCACTGATCTGATCCATGTCTGACCGAGTCAGACATTAAGGTCTGACCAGCCTCATTAAGAGGCAAACAAACAGCCCCTAACTTTTTAACTAACAAGTTTGAGGTTCGTAGTTTCATTATTATTTAACGTAAAAGTTAATAGAAGTTAATGTTAATACTCAAAGTCGTTATATAATAAAATCACAAACCACAAACTTATTATTCAAAAAAAACAATACCAAAACATGTTATTTTAACCAAACTATATAGACATTTATGCAATTAAGTCTAAAATATATAAAAATAAAATAACTTTAATGTAAGAAACCAAACATACAATTAGGGGTGCACAATACGGGCCGACCAGAAAAACCGGACCAAAAAACCAAAGACCGGATCGACCCAACCCATTCTACATACATGTGGTCCGGTCTTCGATCCTAAGTTATAAGCTATTTCAGTCCTTGGTCCGGGCCAGTCCGTGCCCAATGAAAACATGTATTACCCGAAAAGACCAATTAATTATATATAAAAAAAACCCTAAATACTTAATACATAAGTATATGGGTTGTGGAGTGAAATAGCGAATAACGGTAATTGACTTCTTTAAAAAATGATTGTTGTTCACCCTCTTTTCGTTGTTGTTTAGTTATCTTCTCATCATTTTTGCTAAAATCAAGGTGCTTATCTTCTCTTAGAAATCCCTATCGATACAACTTTATTATTAACCTTTATGATTTGGTTTTTTATTTACTAGATTAAATTATATTATCATGACTCATAAGATATATGCATTGAATATCGATATACTACATTGAAATAGATTATGAGCGCCAATCGAGCGCCAATCGAGAACCAATCTTAATGTCATTATTTTGCATTATTAAGTGTTTAATATTTATAGCAACATAATTCTATTTTGGGTCGGCCCGACCCAATTTAAAACCGACCCGTTAGGACCGAAACCGGACCGGACCAACCCATCTTTATATGGTCCTCGGTTTGGGCCGGTTTGAGCCGGTCCGGTCCGAGTTTAGCCCATTGCACACCCCTACATACAATTGTTTAACAAAAGTATACACTAACACCATAATTTTTAAAGTTTGATTGCCAAACATACAATCTAATTAAACTACCGGAACCATTTATACAAATTTTCTATAATAATTTACAAACCACAAACCGGGTCGAATATGTGGGTGGGTGGATGGGTGGGTGACCCATGGGGCTAATGCTAAGATGCCATTTTACGCGACGAACCGCGGTTGTGACAGATAACCCCCTTTCCCCCTGTCAAATACGCGGCTCGTGAGAATCTCTCTCCCTCTCCTCTCTCTCTCTCATCTCTCTCTCTCTCTCTCTATAGATTCCCATGGTTCTTCTTCTTTCTTCACAGATGCATCTCTATATCACATAATAATAATCATAATCATCACCACTATACATACACCCTCACTCCCCACTCTTCCTATCCCTTTTGATCAACATCAAATCGCATAGATTAAAGATGGGGAGCTTCAATCACCCACCTGAGCTCACTTTGGATTTCAAACCCACCTTTATCCCCAAAACAATCGGTGAATTCCTGCGACAGCTTTCGAAAATCGGTAGCGTATCTGACAAGATTTTGAAACTTGATGATTTTGTCACCCGATTAGAGACCGAAATGCGGAAAATCGATGCCTTTAAACGGGAGCTTCCTCTGTGCATGCTCTTGATTAATGATGGTTCGTTTTGTTCGTTCAATTTGGTGTTTTGGTTAGGTTTTGGGTTTTGTGCGTCTTTGTGTTCTTGATTCGGATGTGGGTTTTTGATGTTTTTGTGTGTTTGCTGATGGGTTGTTTTTGTTTTTTGATTTGGTTTTGTGGATATTGGATTTGGGTGTAAAATGGTTTTTGGTAACAATGTGTTCACCAAGTGTTTGATCAATTGCTTAGTAGAGGCACGTTGATTTCGAGCACAAATCATCTTTCATCAAAAGGGGGTGATTTTGGAGATTGGATTCCAACTGTTTGATGATTTGATTGTTGATTGATTAGTGCTAGTGTCTAACAGTTTGTTTTTCACAGCTATTATTGCATTGAAAGAGGAGGCAATGGTGTTCAAGAAATCATCAAATGCTGAGCCTGTGCTTGAAGAATTCATACCTCTGAAAAAGACTTGTGATGAAGGTGTAGAAGTGGATGTGATCAGGGAAGAAAAGGGTGGTGGAGATAAGAAGAATTGGTTGAGCTCCACACAGCTTTGGAACGCGAATGAAAACAATCCAAACGCGAATGAAAACAATCCAAACGCGAATGAAAACAATCCAAACGCGAATGAAAACAATCCAAACGTGAATCAAATCCAAAATCAGAAACCAAATTCAGCAAACCAGATGAGCAAAATGGTAAAAAGGGGTGCATGATCTTGCACCATCACTAATTTATAATCACATAAGCGAATGTGTTTAAGTGTTTTTAAGGTTCTTAAGTTATTTAAGTTTATATGTTTAATATCCCTGCAGAGAGCTGTTGAAGAAGATGGTGTAATGACCGATGAATCTTATCAACTGTTCAGAAACTCTGGAAGAGCTTTTGTCCCATTGAAGGGATGTTATGGGGAGGAGATACCAATGCCTGGTCTCTCTCTTATTACCCCTGGAATCAAGAATTCTATGAGGGGAAATGTTTTACTTACTAAAAGTAGTCCTAATACCAAATTGACTCCTTGTTTTGCACCAAATGATCAATCAACTGGTCTCCCTCAGGGTCAACCACCTCAACAACAAACATCTAGAAAACAAAGGAGATGTTGGTCCACTGAGTTGCATCGACGATTTGTTAATGCCCTGCAGCAGCTTGGAGGTTCACAAGGTTAGCACTTGAAAGATCAACATCTTTTTCCATACTAAGCACTTTAAATTTAACTGATCCTTGTATGGTTTTAGTAGCAAATGAATGTTGGCTAAGATTCTTAGACTGATTATCACTGGTGCCATTTATAAAAGAATTGTTTGATTTAGGGTGATTGGTTTTTGAAATAGGAAGTAGAAACTAATACTTTGATAATTCTATGATCATTATTCTAAATCGTGAACTGTTCGAATCTCTTGCAGCTGCCACACCTAAACAAATTAGAGAGCTTATGCAAGTTGAAGGCCTCACCAATGATGAAGTGAAAAGCCATCTGCAAGTGAGTTTTAGTGTTTAATTCACATAAAGCTCTCAACTTTTTAACATATCTTCATTTACAATCGCCCAAATTAAGGTTAATTTCTGGAATATTAAGCATAGTTATTTTGTTTGCTTGCAAATTACAGAAATACAGACTTCATACGCGAAGACTTCCATCTTCTAACCCCTCATCTGCAAACAAAACTGGTGGTGTTTTGGGAGGAGGCGTGTGGATGCCGCCCCAAGATCAGTATGTTGAATCCTCAAAGCATGGCATTTCTCAGTCAAGTTCTCCTGATGGCCCGTTCCTTACAGGCACCACCACCACCACTGGCGGTGACAGCATGGATGATGGAGAAGATGCTAAATCTGAGAACTACTGCTGGAAAGGTGTATAAATCTTGATATTTTTTTGAAAAATAATCAGTTAATTATATAGGTGAGTTTATATATAAAATAGACAACCTGAAAAATAACTTATACATAAAGATTGATGAAATTTTGCAGGCTTAGTTTTCCTTTGTTGAGTTCTATATTAAACTTTTACAAATTTGAGTTGTAAAAATTTTCTTGGATTCTTTGTCCAAGTAGCTTCATGTGAAGCACATCTGTATTTGAGATGAGAAACATGATCATTGAGGTATGCAGTATTTTATGCATATTATTCCCCTGATTCCATCTTTATGAAATCTTGAATCTTTTTGCCCTTGGGATTTACTTCTTTCCTCTGGGATGGTAAAAAAGCATCCTTTACTTTGTGTTTAATTTTGTAGTGTGTTTAAAATCTCCATATAGAATTGCGAGATCTGCATTGCATAAAAGATAATCAGTAGTAGTGAGAAAGAGAAACAAAGGTGGTTACATA
>BJCO01365537.1:0-13055 GCA_018326465.1 Flaveria floridana
ATTGTGGCTGAGCGTCAACCGACTGTGATTTTAGATTGGTGGGGGAAATGCTCATTATCGAAGGAACGCAGCATTTAATCAGGGAAGGGGGAAACACCGGCGGTCCCCCTACCGGTGCTTCAATGAGGGGTAACGCCTAGCGGTGGTTCAATGACGGGTAACGGTTGAAAGAGGAGAAGTCGATGGCGAGGAGAAGCAGCTGAACGGGCGCGTCTTACCATAATGGTGAAATTACAATTGTGGTCATCCAATATGTATTATATAGTATTAGAGATATATATATTAGAAAATAAGGAAAATAGCAAAAATGTATGTTGAATACATTTACTGAAATTATTTGATTAATTTGTTGTTGTAGTTGAAATTCTCATCAACTAAATTATTTATTTATGTTTTTTCAAACGGTAAGAAAGGCATGCTCAACTTACAAAAAGCATGTTCACCCGAACCTAGCGCTAGACGTGCTGATAACTCATAATTATGAGAGTTAAGTGTTAGAGGCCGGAGGAGGAAATGTTGTCTTTTTAGCTTTGCAATCACTTGATATCTCCATTATATCATTACTTGTGATCCAAGCAGCAATGGCGGAGCTTGAATATTCCCGTAAGGGGGACGGGGGCGAAATTAATTTTTTTAGGGGGGGCGAACTTGATATTTATATAAAAATTTATACTAACGTGCCAAAAATTTACATTATCGGATTAAAAATTAACACTACCGACGAAAAAAAGAGCCCCCCCCCGGTTCTCCACTATGCTCCGCCAATGCCAAGCAGCTATAATCTTTTTTTAAAAAGTTGCTTCTACAAGATTGCATTAGACTTATTTTTCTAGTAGTTGTTGCAGGTTATACATAAGAGTTATCATGACTAGCTTAATTAATGGGCATCTTAGTGTTTACATTGACATATAAATGCAACCTCACCTTGGACCTCCTATATTCGAATACTTAGATAGTTTAGTATTTGTTAAGATCCATCAATGATATGGCCATTGCACCTGACCATCTTCGTTGCCGATAATCAGTCTGTGATGTGATCATAGGTGATCCTTAGCTAGTGTCGTTGCTCTGTCGATGAAATCTCTACCCACGCCCCTTTACCAATAGATTACAAATGACATTATTTTCACCGAGGAAACACTTGATGGATTTTTAGTTCATGAAAACCCTATTGGTGGTATTAATATTGAGAGCGTATAGTAAGAACTAAACCAAATATAATACAAACAGTCGTTCCATTGAGCAAAACTAATACAAAATCGAGAAGCTAATAACATGGGTAACGGTAATTGTAGCAGAGTTCAACCACAGATAGAAATGAAATTGATTAACCGATAATTAACACATTACAGCAATAGGAAATAACCAAAATGCAGGACTAATAATCGTGAAATACACATGCTCCTCGATTGCACCCATTGTAGAAGATCTGAGTCAAAACAAAGGAAGCATAATTAAGTTAGCCCACAACCTTAATTATCAAGGATTTACGTGACACGTATCAGCAATACCATGAATTTGAAGACCCATTGATCATCAAATCGCATGCACATTCATTTCTCGACAGACGATTGATGAACTCTCCTTTTGAATCCCATTATCAGGATGAATTTTCCTCCTCAACAACTTTCTCATCAACTGTAAACATATATTAAGTAGCAACCCACATTAAAAGTGATTAGTAAAAACGTTAAATACAAATTCTAAGCTTCTTGAGTCAAAATGATCAATTCAAGGTCTCAGCAGAACAGGAAATATAAAAAGTTTACTTGTATTCTATATTCTATAGATTTTATTGGATACGTTTGTTTATTTTATTTGTAACTCAAAATGATTGGTGTGTGCATATGATAGTGATCGAATAAAAAACTCACTTGTTTTGTTTTCTTGACCGGTTGAGCCAAATTATCTTTTCTTAGCTTCTTCTTCTCCTTTGAGATCAAGAAACTCCTGATGGATTCAGTGCCAGCATTGCTATTACTATTACTATTATTATTATTATTATTATTATTATTATTATCACCATCATCATGATCATTATAGCGATCTTTGATCTTATGATCATCACACAATTTCTTGAACAAGTTATCTTCGGTATCTTCGCGAAGCAAGTCAGCAAGAGTTATCCGCTCTCCAGTCTTCCTAACCTTCATTGCATCCTTCACAACATCTTGATGATTGTTAGGTTTAGCAACTTCATCACATGAAGAAAGATCTTGCTTCTCATGATGAACATGATCATCAAACCCATGTTTAGAAGCATTTCGCACCAATGGACATTCCATTTCATCATCATGATCACCATCACCACCATCATTATCATGACCACCATCACCACCATCATCATCAATTAACAACACTTGATCAATCATAAAGATGTCATCTTTCATCTTAATTTCTTGAAAAAGATCCACACCCATCGTGCCAATCGCGAGTATACCGTCTTTCCAGCCATCACACGCACCCGAAAACGCTTCATTTTCAAGAAGTCCTACCTTGTCATTATCATCATTCTTGGCAACTTTGTGAAGAAATTGACGATGAACCCAACTAAAGATCTACATTATACAAAATGAAGTGATTAATAACGATATATAAACTTAATAACATGTAGTCAATGAATGTTATAACCATTGAATACCTTCATGTTTCTTGTTTTTTGATGAAGTTTTAAGTTGATAAAGACTACACATGAACACAGAAGGTGTTTTATGTGTGGGTGTTGGCGACAAACATATGAAAATTATAGGGTTTAGGTAAATAAGGACCAAAGTGGAAGGGGGGCTAACGGTTGTAGCGTCTTATATTGTGACACGTATGTACGGAAATTTTTTATAGTTTTTTTTTTGTTTTTTCCGTTGTATATTTTGAAATGATAGGTGGGGTATTGATTATGAGTGTGAACATGTATATTTTTTACCTAAGGAGACACGTTAATAGTGTGTGATGATAATGAAGTTTATAATTGTTAGAGTTAGATTAGATTTATTATTGTCGACGGTTGGGGGAATGAAAAAAAAATAGAAACTTTACGCACAACATTCCCACCCGTGAAGGGCTTTTATGTTTTTGTCTTAAAATCTCTATCGTGCATGCTACCACACGAGAGGGTGGCGCGATAGGTCTATGCATCACCCCTTCACGTTCTCAGTAAAGATAATTTTGAGTTGGTATTAGATATTTTAGCGTAATTGGATTGATTAATTGAACAACCGTAATCATAATATTCATCAAAACAAGTTAATAGACGAGGAGTGCATGTTTGTTTAATTTTATTATGATTTTTGATATTAGAACCTCATTAGTTCTTAGGGATGAAACCTTTAACCAATGAAGTTGTAAGGGGGCAACACTCCCATGAGCAAGGACAGAGGTCTAAGAATGGTGATGTAAGGGGTATAGAATGGCGTTTATCATGGATAAAGTGTTAACTTTAATGTATTTAATGCGTTTAAGTATAAGGATTATGTGGAATAAGTTAACTACGATAATTTGGTGTTTTGTAGGTTAAACATGATGATTTAACGTGATTTGGAGAATGCATATGGATGATAAGTGAAGACCATGATAAATGAGATGAAAGAGAATTCAATTACGAGAATGTGGCCGCAAACGGGGAGGAAAACGGAGTCCGAACGAAGAAGTTACGAAGAAAACAAGAATTGGATAAAGTTAGTCGACCATGACCAACGGTGGAAACATGACCTACGGTGAAACAGTTCAAGACAAAACAGAATGGCCCTGACTTGACTTACGGCGGAAAGCTGACGTACGGTACTGGACGCGCTGAAATTACTTATAAGTCACGAAAATTAGGGGTTTTGATATATCTTTCATTCTAAGTCGTCCCCAAGTGTTAGATTCGTCCCCAAGGCTTCCCAAAGGCTCCCGGAGGCGATTTCAAGTCTTTTCAAGTGTTTCTAATCATTCGGTTTGATTCTTTAACGTTAGATACGATGTTTACTTTCGATTTTGAGTTGTTTTTCGTTGCTATGTCTGGCTAATCCACCCGTGATCTTCTCCGGGTGATTAGGGTTTATACTATGACTTGTTCTTGGTTGTTTCTTATTAATTTTAATGTTTGAACACGGTGAATTAAACCGAGTAACATTATTAATCATTTTGAGATTCTAAAATATGTGTTTTATCTTCAATTCAGTTGTTCTGTTCTTGATTGTTTTAGATTTCTTTTCATCTGTAAACGTCAATTGTGAATGGGATTGGGTAAAACAAACGTAGGGTATGATTCAGATACGTGCGTAGACACAGTTTCATTCAATTCATTATCTTAAAACGAGTTAATTTGGTTATGTCTATATGACCCGTTAAACTAAAAAAGCAAGCCTGAGTCATAAACCTGAACCCCGGAGAGGATTACTTCTCTCACCATTGTTTGCAATCAAATTTTACTTTTTAATTTCAGCACTTTTGCAATTTAGTTAATTTACAAGTATTTTCTATAAAGCTTTAAACTTTACGAATTAAACCACACTTTCCACATATTCCCTGTGGATCGACCCGACTTACCCTAGCTATCTTAGGTGAGTTTGGAACCTTATAAAATGTTTTTGATTAGGCCTGACAAACCGATATCAGGCAACTCTGTTAAGGTCCATGTCTTATTCTTCTCAATTGAGTTGATTTCATCCTTCATAGCCTTCTCCCAATTTAAGTCACTTAATGCTTCTTTGACATTGTTAGGTTAATCATCATAGGTCAAAAGTAGATCTTCTTGTCTATAGTTACGCTTGATTTCAACAGTGCGACCATAAATATCTCCTAAAGGTCTAAAACCTTTAATTGGTTCGCGATCAACATCCAATGATGTAGTTTCAGTATCAGTTTCAAATTCTGAAGATTCCCTTTGCAATGTATTATTTTCGGGATTAGCTTGCTCCATGTGATTAAATTCACTTTCTTGACTTGGTTGTTCATGTTGATCAACAGATATAAGTGGTTGTGGTTGATCAAGAGAGCCTTCCATAATAAACCTTGTCCAAGCAGGATTTTTGTTGTTTACCTCAAATAGATAATTATCCCAATCCCATGGTAAATCTTCTTCAAATTTTACATCTCTACTTACGTGTATTTGATCCTTTAGAGGATCATATAGTCGATATGCTTTTTGTCACACTCTAAAAATCCGCGAGCGGGGTTTTACTGCGAGGCGCGTGACAAACCAAGATCTCAGTCATTAGTTACTCAGAACGACTCTATATGAACTAATAAACACAATCAGAGTTTAACTTTAAAAAGTGCAGAAGCGTTTAAATAATCTAAAGACCCAAATCAAGTAACATATAAGGAAATATGCGCAAACATACGCGCCCGACCATAAGACAAACAACCAATAATAACTGTTTAAAATAAACATATTCCAAAATAGTATTTTTAAAACATTACTGATAACTCAATGATGCTGACGTGTGCGTGCTCCTAGGCAACTGGCAACCTTAACCTGAGAATAACATACTAAACAAGTCAACACAATAGTTGGTGAATTCATGAGTTTGTGTTAAATAAATATCAGTAATAGTTGTAAAACATAAGCAGTGTATTGTAATAGATAGCTAGTCTATTCATAGTTAGTAATAATCATAGTGATTTCGCATTTGAAGCTGACTGTGTTACGTTGGTTGCCTCCCGCCACGACTTACCAGGTCGTGACAATGTTCATTAGACCGTCTGACCTTGAGTCACACAGGTGGGGCTCGTCAGACCCAGTAGTACTACCCAAGATTTCCCGCTAAATAATTATTAACAAACCGAAAGTGTGAGGACTTTCCATGGTAATCAACACTATATTGAAACCATACATGACTCATAATAATAAAGCGTTTGTAAATACCAGTATGCTATCTCCCCCAAAAGAGATTTTGTAAAAAGAATGGGGCATGAACTCACCTGATACGCGTGATAGATATCTAAGGTTTAACTTGACAAGAACAAGTGGAAAGACAACCTCTAGAGGTTACCTAGAACACACAAGTACATAAGTACATGTACACAGAAATCCCAAAGAAACACTAAGTGCTCTACAATCAAAGAACTCAAGGTTTTATAAAGACAACACACATGTGACCCAGTTGACCCGTTTAACCCATTAGTGACATATTAGTTGGAATATATCATCATACAACTCGTGCAAATCTCTAACAACTATCATGCTCAGTGTAACTATAACACAACTAATGCATCATACAAGGATCAAATCATGCACAACATATCCATATAACTCATAACTATGAAATCCCATAAACATGCCAAAGCAGATAACTAATCAAATAAACATTCATACAACCCAAACAACGCATTCAACCACATTAGAAATCATTCGTGAACATACTAGCATGATCCTAACATCAAGAACATGTCCACATCATCATATCCAAAGTTCTACAAAAATAAGGTTTCCCTTTTGGGAAAATAATACCCAAAAGTGATCTAGCATCCAAGTCAACCATAATTTCATCAATTTCATACTTAATCAAGTTCATAACATATCTAGACATGATCAACAACATCCTATTAACATGATTCATCAATTTCATTATTAAAAAGTTACTATCTTTAGTAATGTATGAACTATAACATGTATTATTGAATTTCCAATGTTCATAACAACAATCTAACATCTAATCATCATCATAAACACATCCATAATACCAATTCATCAAGAACTCAACATTTCAT
Source organism: Flaveria floridana (assembly GCA_018326465.1). Lineage (NCBI taxonomy): Eukaryota > Viridiplantae > Streptophyta > Magnoliopsida > Asterales > Asteraceae > Flaveria > Flaveria floridana. Next base: position 6,694 of record BJCO01365537.1, read on the forward strand.
GCAAAATAAAATTACTATTCTTAGTAACCTATGAACAATTCATCAAAAACGTAACTTTCTTGCATAATCGACGTTAACTAATATACATACAATCTTACTAACATGATAACATCATCAAACAACATTTTTTTCATCAATCATGGAAGTTCCCCAAATCAAAAGTTCCTACTTTTGACCTAATTTGGTCTATAACATCAAAATCCATATCAATACATGAAATAATCACCTAATCTAGCATCAATTCAACAATACTAACATGGAATCACCATCAATTTAAGATTATCATCAAGATTTTTGAATTAGGGTTCCTCAAGAACCTAAAAATCGTAACAATCACATGTTACATACCTTTAGATGAGTTTAGATGGTGATTAACACTTGGAATCAACTTGTAGAATTTGATTAACACTTGAATTTGACTTGGATTGCTTGTGCTATGATCAAAAAAACGAATTTGTGTGTATATGGGGTGTGTGCGGCCACAAATGGTTTGGGGGGCTAGGGTTTGGTTTTTGTTCAACCTTACATAATTAGATTTTTCAGAAAAACAGTCTTTTAACCAACTTTTATAAAAACTAATTTTTTAAACACTTTTTAAATAGTTTTAACTATAAAATACTAACATTATTAATCACTGATAATAATCATATATATTATTTTCACTAATCACAAAATATACGAATTAAATATAACACGTTGCCACGTTACGCGATAAAATTCATAATTAATACTTAAATCGCGTAAACACATAAACATAATACAGTAATCACATTACTGATTAGATTATTATTAGTTTATCATTGTTAATTATTTTTAACTCACCAACATTCAACGACAACTAGTGTGTGCTCACGACACGTGTATGCAAGACTTAACGGAACTAACAGAGTTTGGTAACGGAAAATTTCCAGATGTCACACTTTTGATCCCAATTCAGTTCCTAAACATATAGTCGTCAATGTTCTGTCATCTAGCTTTTGTAAATGAATCGATGGTACCTTCATATAAGCGGTGCATCCAAAAACTTTTGTATGCTTAACACATGGTGTTTTTCCTTTTAACGCTTCATACGGAGTTGTGTCCTTTAATGCTTTTGTGGGCATACGATTAAGTATATAAACTGCATGACGAGTTCCTTCCACCCAAAAGTCTTGTGGTAACTTCATGGCTTTAAGCATGCTTCTAGTTGTACCTAATATTGATCTATTTCTTCTCTCTACAACTCCATTTTGTTGTGAAGAGTAAGGTACTGTGAGTTGACGTTGAATTCCTTCATCTTCACAAAATTTTGTTAATACATTAGATGTGAATTCTCCTCCACGATCCGTTCTTAATTGCTTTAATTTTTCACCAGTTTCAGATTCAGCTTCCGTTTTGAATCTTTTAAAAATTTCATATGCTTGGTCTTTTGTCTTCATCATATATATCCACATATAGCGAGAGTAATTATCAACCAATAGAAAGAAATAATGATTGCCAGTTTTTGTAGTTGGTGAGATTGGTCCACACAAGTCTGCATGAACTAATTCTAATGGTCGTGTTGCTCTAAATGTTGCTTGTGATGTGAATGCTTCTCTACTTGTTTACCCACAAGGCATGCATCACATATTTATGACGGGTGTGATATTTTTGGAATACCTCGTGCCAATTCTCTTATTGTAAGAAACTTTAAAGAGTTAAAGTTTAAGTGGCCTAACAAGGCATGCCATAACCAAGCTGTATCTTTAATTTGAGAGAGGAGACATTCTAGCAAACCAACAGATAATTCTCTCTTGTATAACCTATTACTTGTTCTTGGTACCTTTAATAACAACTTTCCACTTGAATCTCTCATCCATAAATGTTCATTTTTCATCAGAATAATGCTTCCAGTTTCGGTCATTTGTCCAAGACTAAATATATTGCTCCTTAAATTAGGAATGTAGTAAACTTCTATTATCGTCCTTTGTTCTCCATTTTTGCATTGTAGTAGTATAGAACCCTTTTCTTTAATTTCTATACTTGATCCATCACTAAACTTAACGTTTCCAGAGATATCTTCATTAAGATCTAAAAAATATGAACGTTCTCCTGTCATATGATTGCTTGCACCATTGTCTAGAAACCATGTTCCTTCAGATCCTTTTTTTGATAAATAAAGTTTAGGTATTACATTTTCTTCATTTACATTGATGATTTCCTTTTCCTTATATGTTGCCATAATAAAGTTGGTTCTTCTTGTTCTTGAACGAGATGTGATTCTTCAACATTTTGCTTATGCTTATAGCATTCTATGGTAAAGTGAACATATTGATCGCATTTGAAGAATTTTACATTACTTTTGGATTTCCAATTTTTCTTCTGATCTTTGTTGTTCTTTCGATACTTGTCATAATGATTTTGATTTCCTTTCGTTTCATAAGAGGTATGTCCTTCTCTTCTTGATTGTGAGTTTTGTCTTGATTGATAATTTTGTCTACCACGACCTCTTCCACCACCTTGGTGGTGCCTTCCTCTATAGTTATTTTGTCTAAAGTTATTTTCTCGTCCATTCCTTCCTTAATAACTTACTTGAATTATCATTTTGCTTATCTTCCTTTGGACGAATTCGTTCTTCATATGTCTTTAATCTTCCAATTGTCTCATCAAATGATATAGTATCCAAATCCGAATCTCGTTCTATTGATGCAATGATTGGTAGAAATCGTTCGGGTAAGGAATTTAAAATTTTGCGTACCAAAGTTGTATCATCAAAAGGTGATCCAAGATTGCTAGCCTTTGATGCAATACTATTTAATCTTCCCGTTAATTCGTCAATTGACTCGTTATCTTTCATTTTTACCATTTCAAATTCTGAACGCAGACTTTGTAGTCTTGCTTTTTGTACCCGATCTACACCCACGTATCTTGTTTTTAATACGTCCCATATTTCTTTTGAAGTCTTAAATTTTGATACTTGTAAGATTCTGTTTTCGGGTATAGATTGAAATAAGTATGCCATAGCGGTCTTGTCCTTCTTTGTATCAGATTGTGATTCAGGAGTAGGTTCAATTTGTTCCCATAGCCCATTTGCTTCAAGAATTGTCTTGATACGAATTGATCAAATAGTATAATTTGTAGAAGTTAATACCGGGCAATTAAAATTTGACATTGATACTCCTTCTTTATATACGACCATCTTTCCATCCGTACCAGATTTGTCTTTATTTTCGTCCGTCATTTTGATGATCTTAGTTTTAAAACTTTGTTAAATAAATATTGATTTATTTTCAAACAAAGATTTTAATGAATGAATTTGAAGATTTGTTCCTTTAGTGAAACTTTATCAAACTTATGGACTTATCTGTAAATAATCAAAGTTCCCTTTGACTTTGAAAAATTTATTCGGTGGTTTCAAAATGGGTTTCAACTTTCAATGGCAGTGTCTTTTGGTCGCCCCTTTGTTCCGATGGTTCGATAATTCCTTTCTAAATGGTAAAGTTCTCGACGATGAACCAACAAAATGATTGGTTTCGAGAGAAAGAATCGGTGTTGTTCAACGTTTTGCGAGTATATCGATTTGTGATGATGAGGCCGCCCTCGTCCTTTAGGGTATCGGTCTCTTGATTTCCGACGGTCTCCTCACGGAAGTAATCAATAATTGCCTTTGATTCTTGATTTCTGGCGGTCTCTTCACGGAAATAAACGATAATAACAAACCTTTGATGAACACAGGTATGTTGATTTTTTATTTCGATTTTGAGTTCTTTGTTCACTATAATATGGGTTTGGTGTCTCTGTTCACTGTGTTAATTAATTCGACAATCCTTCGGGAATTACCGAGTCTGGTTGTATGAAGTTCGTGATTCTGAAGTTTGAATGCTTCGATTCGAACGGTCCTTTGTCGAAATCGAACAGAAACTTCAAAGCGTCAATCCGCAGTCCTTTGGGATCGATCGATGTTCTTGGTATCGGCTCTGATACCAATTGTAGGGTTTTGAATGTATGATTCAATGATATGTTAGATCGTAAGTCAAATGAAATATGATTATGTAAAGTGTTGTATTACAAATTAAAGAGATCTAGACTATTTATACATACAATTTAACGGTAACTACTAATGGTGTTAACATAACTACCTAACTAACTAACGGTGTTAATAATTAATTTAGTTGGGTCTAGCGTTCACTTAGAGATCATTAGACCGATAGTTAAATTTAATCCAATACAATTGCTATATATAATTTGCTACAAACTTTTAGTCCAAAGATTCATTCCCTATGGTGAAATTTTAATGAATATCAAAGACAGATGACTGGTTCCTTAAAAGGGCATTTGCATAGCAATACTAATATTATCATGTTACATCTTTTGCTGTACTTTTGATTCTTTTTTAAACATAAAAGTGATGAAAACCATATATATTATTTTATAATATATATACAAAGAAAAAGGAAAGCCTCCTGCTTTATTTCTTTACGAGTAAAATTGTGATTATTAAACTTATCCTCAAATGTACAGTTTTTTTCGGTTCATTGCTTCCTAAAGGACAAGTAACTTTCATGTGACGTCTGTGTCATCCCTCTTGATGTTGTAATTTTTTTAATTTATTAGTTTTGAAGGTAATAATGGATGTTTCAGTCATTTGAAGTCTACTAGGGGCACCTTCCGCTAGATCGGTTCCTGCGACAACACCATTGCCGCCCCCTGGTTTTGCCAAATTGGCTTTTACAACCCGAGACTTTTCTAACTTTTGACTGTTGTGAATTTTTTTAAAATGATTCGGGTAGTGTGGATTGTGTTCCTATTAATTTGAGTAGAATTGAGTATATTAGAGTAAAAATAAGATGACAGTAAATGATTGGTTGATTTAATTTGGATAGTTTTGAATTGTACCCCTAGTACCATAAGTGTTTACATAACGCATATGCTCTAAAACAAATGATTTTATCAAAGACAAATCTTTATATTTGTTACATCCTACATTAACATCTTTTTGTTGTGTGCAGCTTCGGGTACGAGCTCATGTCCCTAAAATTCCAATAATCAAGCTTATATGAACCATGTAGTGTATTTTAGTATAGATGACAATTACACGGGTGGCATACATGACAAGCCGAAATCGTTGTCCCGTAAAAAGATTTGATTTTGTTTGTGTTAAAACGGACGGGCTGGGTTGGTTCAAAAATCTCTTTCTAAAGTTTACATATATGATTTAGGCATTTAACTACAATTTCATTATGTAAAAGTAACCAGTTTGGCCTGTTTTACTTGTACTCTTTTAACCTGGCCCGTTAAACATTCTAAATCGTTACTTTTAGGCTCCTGTGACTTCATTCATAACTATTAAAATTTGGATTTTTGTAAATTAATTAACATTTAGATAATTTTGTATTGTATAACCATCCCTAGCCCAACCTTGTGTGGTGGCGAGCCGCCGAGCCGTGAGTCCAACACGGGCTTGCTATATTTCAATAAGCCTAGCATATAATGGGCTTCGTTAAATTTTCTTCAAATGCTACTTATATATACACACACTCTCAAATACATTAAACCAATTATACTTATAAAACGGTTCCCAAACTCTTGTATCTGAATATATGTCAAGAACCATATTAAATCAATTATACTTATTAAAGTGGTCATATTAGATGTTTAAAGCAATTATAATCAGAAAAATGATGAGATCTAATATGTTTAAAGCAATTATAATAATCGTTAATACGATTCCCAAACTCGTTAACGCTAATGATGTTCAATATATTTGAGAACAAAGTCGGTTAAGAAATATAACATGTAAGTTCTCATATCTTGAAACCAATGTAAATTTAACTTGGTTAATAGTTGAAAACATTTACCTAGATATATTTTTTTTTCTTCTTATTAACTACTTGATTATTTGAGAGTGAATGTACTAAATATCTACTTAGTTTCAGACCCCGGTTATGAGAGAATATGATTTGTTGGACTGTGAACCCATTGTAGTTACACCATCGACAATATGATTGTGACATTCTTGATCTTTGTTTAGTTTAAACGTTTAAGGGGGGTGTAAAGTTTTATGGAAGGCGATTGGATTTTTCACATAATACATAACAGTGTAAAAAAAGTTTTTAGGGTGAGCTGCTATCCCTCACTTCATAAGGAGGGAACGCCCATGCATATGTGGGTATACGTTCCCCATTCAAAATATACATACATATATATATATAACAAACAAATAAACATACCCAGTGTATCCCGCTGAAGAGCAGGGTCTGGGAGGGGTATGTGGTGGCAAGTCTTTCCTCTATCCTGAGAGATAGAGAGACCGCTTCCGAGGAGACCCCCGACTCGTACATACATATATATATATATATATATATATATATATATATATATATATATATATATATATATATATA
>BJCO01365539.1:0-13314 GCA_018326465.1 Flaveria floridana
TATATAAATCTAGTTTTATGTATTGAGGTAGGAGATGATAAAATATAATAAGATATGCTGGATGATAATTTTAGTCAAATTGGAAAAAATAATAATCACTTAATTATTTTATTAAACAATCGAACTGGTTCAGCCTTGTTCAGGCCTTAGTTGCTTGCTAAGGTTCCTTTTAATTAATGGATGATGGTCGGAAAAAAAAATAGTAGTTAAGATTCATATATGTTTTATTTAAGTCGCTTAACTTTTTTATGTTTAATAATTTTAAAATTTTTTATGAGGACTTGTAGACAATGAAAGTTAAATTTTAATAGAAGGAAATAATAGAAAGTTGACTTTAAATAAACTAGTAGAAGACTCGGTTGATATTTTATGAGTTCTTTTCGTTTATTTTTATGTAAAACAACCTTCTATTCTAACTTTACAACGTGATGGTATTGAGTAAGGGGTTGTTTCATAGCATCAGAATCAGCATCTTAATGGTTCAAATGTCTGAATGGTTTAACACTTAATGGTTCAGACTGTTTCTTTCATGAGCACATGTCTGAATGATTCAGTCATTTGCCTTTGAATGGTTAAGCATTATACTAATGTTAAATAATTTAGAGGTCTAATGCTGAATGGTTAAGACCTCTTATCTGAATTGGTTAGACATTTGTCTTTTAGTAGTTAAGCGATATACTAGTTATTAATAGTTCAGATCTCTTAATGGTTCAACAGTTAATGATTTAGACATATTATTGGTTCAGCACTTAACCATTCATAAATTACCAAACAACCCCTAAGACATCAAGTAATACTTTGATTCCACAACTCCCATAATAATAATTGCAACTTGTTATTCTTATTAAAGATTTATTTTAGATCATCATAGAGTTTATATAATATAAACTTTCAGCACCGAAATTGTTATCATGTATATCGTTCTATTTGTTTAGTAGCTGCCTCGATATATAAAACCATATCTTTCTATTGGTCTAACATCTTATTATTGTTGGTTTAATTTCAATGATCATAGTTTGTAATGTCAATGTTGTTGACTTATAAGGGGCATAATTGAAATACTTAAAAGTGTAAGGGTTGAGTGTGCAACTAATTGAGTATGTTTGTAACGGTTTCTTTAAAAGGTTGTATAAAAGGGTTAGGATGATAGGATTAGTAGGTACCATCATATTCTCTTGTTAATTCTCTTAATCAAGTGAAGTTTTAGTAGTTCTTGAATTGTTTTCTTCTTGATTCATTTTGTTCTGATCCTTAGCTCGATTACGTTTGGTATCAGAGATTGGGTCAATTGAGAATCGAGTGAAGTCAGACTCGAAGGAGTGAGTTCTGGTGTCAAAATGATTGATTGTGTCAAAGGAAAGGTTGTGTCGATCCCTGATTTGATTCAAAGGAACAAGAGGAAGTTTAATTCGATCCGAAGGACTGGATTCTTGAAGGAAGAAGACGAGAATGGTGAACACTGAGAGACCGCCAGAGAAGGCATCTTCGTTGAACAGCAATAATCAAATTGTGACCATCAAGGAAGCGACAATTCCCCTCTAATGCCCGAATCTCACTGCCACGAACTACTCGATTTAGAAGATCAAATTGAAGGCGATCTTTAATGTACATAGGCTTTGGGAAGCAATAGAGCCGCTGACTGAGGCTCAAGTGGACCAAAGGAAAAACAGCCAGGCGATTGCCTACCTGTATCAGGCAATGCCTGAGGAGATGATCCTACAAGTGGCAAATTTAACAACAGCCAAAAAGATCTGGGAATCACTGAAAACCAGATTTGTTGGCATTAACAGGATAAAGAAGGCTCGCCTACACCTACCCTCCCCAGACCCTGCTCTTGAGTGGGATATACTGGGTTTGTTTGTTTGTTTGTTTTTGTTTGTAACAGGATAAAGAAGGCTAGAATGGCTTCCTTGAGGACTGAGTTTGAAAGGCTCACTATGAAGGAAGGGGAAAGCATATATGAGTTTGCAGGGAAACTTAGTGCAATTTCCATAAAGGCAACTAAGTTGGTCGAGCCATTTAAGGAAGCAGTCCTGGTCAAGAAACTAATGAACTTGGTGCCAGAAAAGTTCATTCAACCTGTTACCTCAATAGAGCAACTATTAGACCTTGACACCATGTTGCTACCTGAAGCAATAGGTAGGCTTAAGGCCTTTGAAGAGAGAACTAGTCTTAGACCAAAAGTCACTCAAGGAAAAAGTGACCAATTGCTCCTGTCATATTCGGTATGGCAAGCTAGGAACAAAGACCATGAGCTCAAGGCCAAGATTGTAAACAATAGAGATAGAAATGGAGGAAGACCAAACAAAGGAAGTGGATGGTCACCTGAGCCATCAAAGAGTACAACCGTTGACAATGACAAGTCAAATAAAAAAGGTGAGAGAAAAGGAAAGGATAAGTCAAAGATCAAGTGCTTTAAATGTGAAGAATTCGGCCATTATGCTTCTGAATGCCCACAAAAATTAAAAGACCAAGAAGCTAATCTCACCCAGTCCATTGATGATGAGCCACCCCTATTAATAAATGTAGTTAATCTCACATATAAAGAGATGGTTTACCTCAATGAATCTAAGGTCTTACCCTCAAGATACTATAAAGAACTAATCAATGAGAACACATGGTACCTTGATAATAGTGCTTCAAACCATATGACAGGTAATCCACACTTCTTTTCAGTGATAGCTAAAAATGCTATAGGAAAAGTGAGGTTTGGAGATGGGTCAATTGTATAGATAGAAGGGAGATGCTCAGTGATCTTGACATGTAAAAATGGTGAAGAAGGACTCTTGACAGAAGTCTATTACATACCTATGCTTAGGAGTAACATCCTAAGTCTAGGATAGGCCACAGAAGGAGGATGTGAGGTTAGAATGAAAAGGGAATTTCTTTGGATGTATGAGAAGAGTGGAAAGCTACTCCTAAAAGTAGAGAGGTCTCCAACAAACTTTATAAGGCTGATTTGAAAACCGGGTCCCCAATGTGTTTTCAAGCTCAATTAGATGATGAAGTTTGGAAATGGTACGGGCGGCTTGGACACATTAGTTTTGATACCATGAAGACCATGGCATCAAAAGGGGTTGTGAGGAGCTTACCAAGTTATAGGAAGCCTGCCAAATTATATGAAGCCTGCCAAATTATATGAAGCCTGCCTAGCAGCCAAGCCTACCAGAACTCCTTTTCCCTCCCAAGCCTTGTACAAATCAGACCTGTTATTGGATTTAATAAGTATGGACTTGTGTGGGCCCATTACACTTGAAACCTAAGCAGGAAACAAGTACTTCATGTTACTTGTTGATGATTGCACCAGGTATATGTGGATGTATATGCTCTAAGACAAAAAGTTGTGCTTTTGAAACCTTCAAAACGTATAAGAAATTACTGGAGAATGAATGTGGGCTCAAAATTAAAGGCATAAGGTTTGATCGTGGAGGGTAGTCTATTTTTTCTAAGTTTGCTCAATTCTGTGATGAACATGGCATAAAAAGGTAGCTCACCACTCCTTACACTCCACAGTAGAATGGAATGATAGAAAGGAGAAATAGAACAATTCTCAACATGACAAGGGGTTTACTAAAGGGGATGCAGTTGCCACAATAGCTTTAGGCAGAGGCTGTGAGGCAATCAGTCTATCTTCTAAGTAGGATACCAACTAATCTACTTGAATGGAAAACTCCTTAAGAAGGACTGAAGGGGAGGAAGTCATGTGTTAAGCATCTTAGAGTGTTTGGGTGTCTGGCACATGTTAAGATAATGCATCCTCAGCAGGGTAAACTTGAAGATAGAAGCACCCCTATGGTCTATTTAGGTCTAGAAGAGGGAACAAAGGGGGACAGGTTATACAACTGTAAGGCCCCATTCCCGGGACGCTTACAGTTGGATATTCATCGCACATAATATTTAAAACATTATACATCTCATAAGATTAAGCAGCGGAATTACATTAACAAAAACCATTAATTTCATTGATAAATACTATTGTTAAGCAATACAACATTGTTTAAGTTACAAAAGAATCATTTAGTTGCATTACAAAACAACAATATCCTTAAGCGTGAATGGATACCAGTCTGCCCTGCCGAGTAACTCTCCCCAGAGTGCTATCCTCAACAAAATTTACCTGTCAACTGAAAATGCATAAAAGTTAGCGTTGCTGAGTGAGTTCTAGTTTTAAAAGTATTAAAATACCTTGTGTGTTTTATACATAAAAATATCCTTCTTGATTAAAATACATTACTTTCGTATGCGAGCACACATCATAAGTACACCAGAATAACATTCATTATCATTATCATTATCTTTCTCATTCTTCATTTCATTATTATCTTTCACTTTCTGTCGGACCTATGCGCAATACCCCGAACATTATGCATGAAGCTGATGTTGGTTCTGAGTTCTATAAATAGACCCCGAATGTTGTGCACAAAGCTGACCTAGTCACCTAAGGTATCTACAAAGGTCATGTCAATCTCAGTGATTGACCCTGTGTAACACCCGACTGTTTTTAGACAAGAAAGAAGATTAAGTGAAGAAAAAGAAGGAAAAGAAATAAAACCCAAGTCTAGAGGTAAAAAGTGTCCAAAAGGACAAAATGTTTGAAAAGTGGGTGTAAAAGGTGGTATGGCCGCCCATATGTCACATACACCACTGATCTTCGGATTTTAGAGAGAGAAAGAGTAGCAAATTCTCGGTTTTGAAGGAAGAACAAGAAAGAATTCGAATTCAAAGTAAGAATTCATGCTTTTATGGTGTTCTTGACTGGTCTTATCCTCGGGTTTATGCTTATGTGTGTTTGTATGTGTTCGGGTATGTTTTTAGTGGGTTTCTAAGAGGTTGAATTCAATTTGCAAACGAGTTTAGAAGAAGCCATACTCAAGAGCTGCAAAGGTGAGTTCTAGGACCCCTCTTTTATTGGTTTTTAACTAATTTTGAGGCTGGAAATGCATGAATGTATGTTTTTATTAAACTGGGTTTCGGACCCGTACGCTTGAATGTGTGTATGATGTTGTTATGATGTGATGTGTGACTATGTTCATGCTTGATGATGTATGATTGTGTTTCTAAGGCTTATAGGGTAAGAATTAAGCTTAGAACATGATGAATGGTGCATGGAAATTGAATATGATGTTTTAGACCCACTTGATAAGTTTTTAAATCTGCCTAAGTGTTTGGAAGTAAATGTGGATGAAAAGGGTTAATGCGGATGTACATTAACCAATGGGTAAGTCAATGCAGATGAAGTCAATGCAGATGAAGTCAATTCGGATGAACATTGACTAAGTGCAGGAAATGCGGATGAGCATTTGACTGTCTGGGAAATGCGGATGAGCAAAGTAAGTCAATGCGGATGAGGTCAATGTGGATGAGCATTGATTAAGTATGGAAATGCGAATGAGTTAGGAAAATACGAATGGCAAATGCGGATAGAGTAAGTTAATACGAATGAAGGAAATCAAATGCGGATAGAGTAAGTTAATGTGCATGAAGGAAATCAAATGCGGATGAGCAGTAGTGTCAATACGGATGAACACTTAGAAAAATTCTGACTTTCTGGGGAAAAAGAGGTAATGTAGGCTTTGACCTAGGAGATTCCCGGGGGTTATGAAAGTTGACTTTTGAGGTCATAGATGTTATGTTGGGCATGTAATGTATTATGATTGATGCTTATGCATGATGATGATGATGATGATGTTGCATGGTTAAACATGATGTATGTTATGTATGTATGATGCCCTGTGTAATGATGTATGAATGATATGTTTATGTTCCTTGTGATGATGTATGCTTATCTTTCCTATAACTTTACGTGTTATGTTAATGAATGAATGAACTATTATGTAACGTAAAGTGAAAGATAATGAAAGAGGAACATGAAGTAAGAGTGCATGCATTAACAAGTAATGAAAGTAATGATAGTCTTGTAAGCATGGCATGCACATCGGGATCTTTCCTTGTGATTGACCATTTGCATAGAACTATTGCTGCATACCTTAGGTACTGTGACCACGAGGCCTTAGTGAAGGAGGCAGTTGTGGAAGAAGTGCATCAAGTCATGCAGGCGATCCTACCGTCTGTAGTGACCGAAGTGATAAAGGCAGTTAGAGAAAGGGAGAGAAGGGAAAGGAGTAGACCTACGAGCGAAAGAAGATAGCCCGAGACTGAGACGGTTCCGTCTGATGATGAAGAAGAAGAGGAAGAAGCAGAGCCTGTGCGGGAGGCAGTACAGGGCTGTAACTATGGGGCATTTATGAGATGCAAGCCCCTAACTTTCGATGGAAACGGCACTGCAGCAGCTGCTCACCGGTGGGTGATGGAAATAGAGGCTGTTCTTGATATCAGCAAGTGGCGTGAAGATCAAAAGGTGAAGTTCGCTCATCCGGAGGGCGGAGATGAGAGTGCTAACCTGAGAGCCTCAGTGAAGGAGGCAGTTATGGAAGAAGTGCATCAAGTCATGCAGACGATCCTACCATCTATAGTGACCGAAGTGATAAAGGCAGTTAGAGAAGGGGAGAGAAGGGAAAGGAGTAGACCTACGGGCGAAAGAAGACAACCCGAGACTGAGACGGTTCCGTCTAATGATGAAGAAGAAGAGGAAGAAGCAGAGCCTGTGCGGGAGGTACATTCAGGGTTTGCCAGCGGATATTCGCAGGCATATGATTGCTGCCCGACCGAGCATTTTTAGGTCGGCAGTGGATTTGGCAGGGAGACTGTATGACGAGAGGACAGTAGTGGTGAATGAAGGTGGAAGGAAGAGTGGTGGTGAGCGAAACTAGTAGGGGAAGAGGTTTGGTCGGGGTAATGCTTCGACGGGTAACAAGAAGGCACAGGTGGATGACCACCATATGGTCACATCGGGTACGGGTATAAAGAAGTGTGATAGGTGTGGGAGAGAACATAGCGGGGAATGCAGGCTGGGGCTGAATGTATTCTTCAAATGTGGGAAGCCGGAGCATATAGCCAAGGATTGTCGTACGGTCAGGTGTTTTAACTGTGGCATGGAGGGCCACGTGAACAAGGATTGTAAGAAGTCCAGGGCTGAGAGTTCTAGGGTGAAGAGAACTAGAGGTGAAGGACCAAGGGCGAGCACCAGGGCATTCACGATGACACAGGAGGAGGCTAGGACGGACCCTGACGTTGGGTCCGGTACGTTTCTGGTGAACCAAACTTTAGCTTCTGTGTTATTTGATTCGGGTGAAAGTAAAAGTTTTATTTCTGCTGCTTTCTGTGCTAAGCTACCTGTTAGTAGTAGATGTGTTGATGCGCCCTTTGATGTAGAAACTGCCATAGGTAAGTCTACCAGAATCTCTGAGATGATAGAGGGTTGTGACGTGGAACTAGAGGGTCATAAATTTCCGGTTATACCCTTCGTGATGACCTTAGGTGGTTTCGATTTGGTTCTTGGGATGGATTGGTTAGCAGACTTCAAGGCAAACATCGTGTGTTGCAAGAAGATGATTCAGCTATCAGTGCCTGACGGGAGTTTGGTAACGGTTTATGGTGATCGAGTCACGATAATTCCAGAAGTGATTTCAATGGTGGTGGCGGGAAAGTGTATGAGGCGTGGATGTAGCGCCTACTTGGCTTATGTAAAGGATGTAGACACGCCAACACCACAACTGTCTGATGTACCGGTTGTGTGTGACTTTCCAGACGTGTTCCCAAAAGACTTACTAGGAGTGCCACCTGACCGAGAGATCGAGTTCCAGATCGACTTGATACCGGGTGCCCAACCTGTTGCCAAGGCACCGTATCGGTTAGCTCCGACGGAGATGAAGGAGCTGATAGAGCAGTTTCGAGTGCTGCTTGGTAAGGGGTTCATCAGACCGAGTATCTCTCCTTGGGGTGCTCTGGTCCTGTTTGTGAAGAAGAAAGACGTTATATGAGGATGTGTATTGACTACCATGAGCTGAGCAAGTTGACGGTGAAGAACCGATACCCCTTACTGAGAATAGATGATTTGTTCGACCAGCTTCAGGGTGCCAGTTGGTTTTCAAGGATAGACCTTCGATCTGGTTATCATCAGTTGAAGGTGAAGGAGCAAGATATCCCTAAAACAGCATTTCGCACGTGCTATGGTCACTACGAGTTTCTTGTCATGTACTTTGGTTTGACCAACGCGCCAGCTGCTTTTATGGATCTGATGAATCGGGTGTGTCGGCCGATGTTGGATAAATCAGTAATTGTGTTCATTGATGATATCCTGATTTATTCGAAGAACGAGAATGAGCATGCCGGTCACATTCGGGAGGTTCTGGAGACGTTGAGGAGGGAGAAGTTGTATGCAAAATTCTCCAAGTGCGCGTTCTCGTTGCGCGAAGTTCAGTTCTTGGGTCATGTGGTGAATCTCGATGGGATTATGGTGGGTCCGGCAAAGGTGGAGGTGGTTATACAATGGAAGTCACCGAAGACGCCATCTGAGATTCATAGCTTCTTGGGTTTGGCGGGCTACTATAGAAGATTCATTCAAGACTTATCCAAGATCGCTTCTCCACTAACCAAGTTGACCCGAAAAGATGTGAAGTTCATATGGGGTTATGCTCAAGAGAAGGCATTCGAAGAATTCAAGGTGAGATTGACTCAAGCTCCTGTTCTGTCATTACCCGATGGAAGTGAAGACCTGATGGTTTATTCGGATGCTTCCTACAAGGGGTTGGGGTGCGTGTTAATGCAAAAAGTGAAGGTCATAGCCTATGCATCTTGACAGTTGAAGGTTCATGAGGTCAATTACCCTACTCATGACTTGGAGCCGGCAGCCGTGGTCTTTGCATTAAAGATTTGGAGGCACTATCTGTACGGGACAAAGTGCACCATTTTCACTGAGCAGAAGAGCTTGAAGTACTTCTTCGAGGCAAAGGTACTGAACATAAGGCAGAGGAGGTGGTTGGAGCTTATATAGGATTATGATTGTGAGATTCATTACCATCCGGGCAAGGCCAATGTGGTGACGGATGCCCTTAGCCGAAAAGAGAGGCCCGAGCAGATTCGGGTGAAAGCATATCAGCTGATCATGACCTATGATGTGATGAAGCAAGTCAAAGAGTTTCAAGATGAGGCACTGAAAGAAGACCATCTTAACTCTTAAAGAATAAGAGGTCTGATTGGGGAATTGGGTGAAAACACACTCGGTGTTAAAACCCGATTTAGACGAGTGTGGGTTCCTCGTTTCAGGGATCTACGTGTGAGGATTTTGGATGAGGCTCACAAGACTCGATACTCCATTCACCCTAGTGCCACAAAGATGTATCAAGATATGAAGAAAGATTATTGGTGACCGGGTATGAAGCGTGACGTGGTGGAGTATGTGAGTAAGTGTCTTACTTGTTTTCAAGTGAAGGCCGAACATCAGAAGCCGTATGGGAAGACCCAACCTTTGGATATACCAGAATGGAAGTGGGAGCACATCACCATGGATTTCATTACGAAGCTGCGACGTACTCCGAAAGGGTACGATGCCATATGGGTGATTGTGGACCGTCTGACGAAGAGTGCTCCCTTCCTGCCGATTCACGAGACATATTCATCCAAGAGGTTGGCTGACCTATTCATCAAGGAGATTGTAACTCATCATGGTGTGCCGGTGTCCATTGTGTCTGACCGTGATACCCGGTTTACATCTAAATTCTGAAAGAAATTCCACGACGCCATGGGGACGAGGTTACATATTAGCATGGCTTATCATCCCCAAACTGATGGTCAATCAGAAAGGACCATTCAGACATTGGAAGACATGCTTCGGGCATGTGTGATTGATTTTGGGGGAAGTTGGGATGACTACTTACCGTTAGCCAAATTCTCATACAACAATAGCAATAATGCCATCATTGGTATGCCGCCATATAAGATGCTATACGGTAGGAGATGCAGAACACCTGTTTGTTGGGGTGATATTTGTCAGAAGGAATTAGGGAGCGTCGAAGTAATCAAGGCTACGACCGAGAATCTTGAAAAGATAAAGGCCTTCATGAAGGCAACTAAAGATAGGCAGAAGTCGTATGCCGATAGACGACGCAGACCGATCAAGTTCCAGGTGGGTGACCGGGTTATGTAGAAGGTCTCTCCTTGGAAGGGTATTATTCATTTCCGAAAGCGGGGCAAGTTGAGCCTGAGTTACATAGGCCCTTTCCGAATCATTGCTCGAGTAGGAGAGGTAGCCTATAGATTAGAGTTACCCAATGAGTTAAGTGGAATTCATCCGACATTCCATGTATCTTATTTGAGAAAATGCTTAGCTGATGAAGACATGATTGTTCTATTGGAGGATATCCATGTAGACGAACGACTCAATTATGTGGAGCAACCAGTGGCAATCATTGATCAGAAGGAAAAGAGGCTGAGGAATAAAGTGGTTCCCCTTGTGCGTGTACAGTGGAAGCACAAGAAGGGATCCAAGTCTACGTGGGAGACTAAAGAAGATATGAGACATCATTACCCACAATTCTTTGAGGAAAACAGGTTTCAAGGACGAAACCTATTTAAGGGGGGTGGACTTGTAACACCCGGTAGTTTTTAGACAAGAAAGAAGATTAAGTGAAGAAAAAGAAGGAAAAGAAATAAAACCCAAGTCTAGGGGTAAAAAGTGTCCAAAAGGAGAAAATGTTTGAAAAGTGGGTGTAAAAGGTGGTATGGCCGCCCACATGTCACATACACCACTGATCTTCGGATTTTAGAGAGAGAAAGAGCAGCAAATTCTCGCTTTTGAAGGAAGAACAAGAAAGAATTCGAATTCAAGGTAAGAATTCATGCTTTTATGGTGTTCTTGACTGGTCTTATCCTCGGGTTTATGCTTATGTGTGTTTGTATATGTTCAGGTATGTTTTTAGTAGGTTTCTAGGAGGTTGAATTCAATTTGCAAACGAGTTTGGAAGAATCCATACTCAAGAGCTACAAAGGTGAGTTCTAGGACCCCTCTTTTATTGGTTTTTAACTAATTTTGAGGCTGAAAATGCATGAATGTATGTTTTTATTAAACTGGGTTTCGGACCCGTATGCTTGAATGTGTGTATGATGATGTTATGATGTGATGTATGACTATGTTCATGCTTGATGATGTATGATTGTGTTTCTAAGGCTTAGAGGGTAAGAATTAAGCTTAGAAGATGATGAATGGTGCATGGAAATTGAATATGATGTTTTAGACCCACTTGATAAGTTTTTAAATCTGCCTAAGTGTTTAGAAGTAAATGCGGATGAAAAGGGTTAATACGGATGAACATTAACCAATGGGTAAGTCAATATGGATGAAGTCAATGCGGATGAAGTCAATGCGGATGAACATTGACTAAGTGCAGGAAATGCGGATGAGCATTTGACTGTCTGGGAAATGCGGATGAGCAAAGTAAGTCAATGCGGATGAGGTCAATGCAGATGAGCATTGATTAAGTATGGAAATGCGGATGAGTTAGGCCAATGCGGATGGCAAATGCGGATAGAGTAAGTTAATGCGGATGAGGGAAATCAAATGCGGATAGAGTAAGTTAATGTGGAAGAAGGAAATCAAATGCGGATGAGCAGTAGTGTCAATGCAGATGAACACTTAGAAAAATTCTGACTTTCTGGGGAAAAAGAGGTAATGTAGGCTTTGACCTAGGAGATTCCCGAGGGTTATGAAAGTTGACTTTTGAGGTCATAGATGGTATGTTGGGCATGTAATGTATTGTGATTGATGCTTATGCATGATGATGATGATGATGTTGCATAGTCAAACATGATGTATGTTATGTATGTATGATGCCCTGCATAATGATGTATGAATGATATGTTTATGTTCCTTGTGATGATGTATGCTTATCTTTCCTATAACTTTACCTGTTATGTTAATGAATGAACGAAGTATTATGTAACGTAAAGTGAAAGATAATGAAAGAGGAACATGAAGTAAGAGTGCATGCATTAACAAGTAATGAAAGTAATGATAGTCTTGTAAGCATGGCATGCACATCGGGGTCTTTCCTTGTGATTGACCATTTGCATAGAACTATTGCTGCATACCTTAGGTACTGTGACCACGAGGTGTGATGCACCATTATAGAAGGTCTATGAAAGGCCTAGGTCCAGAACCATGAACAGAAAGGTATTGCATAGTAAACCTAAACTATACCTTAGGTACTGTGACCACGAGGTGCGATGCACCGTTATAGAAGGTCTTTGAAAGGCCTAGGTCCAGAACCATTAACAGAAAGGTATTGCATAGTAAACCTAAAGTTTACCCTAGGTACTGTGACCATGAGGTGCGATGCACCATTATAGAAGATCTATGATGGGCCTAGGTTCAGTACCATGAACAGAAGGGAAGGGTTTATGGGTGACAGAAAGGAAAAGTATAGCATGAGGCATGAAAGATTAAAGAAGATAATGATGATATTATCTGTATGTACATACGATGTATGATCACGAATGAATGTAAAGTATATTATGATTTTGAAAGAAAGCAAAGAATGGTTTTACGAATGAAAAGTATGTTTTGTTATAAAACTAGAACTCACCTAGTAACACTGACTTTTATGTATTTCCAGTTGGCAGGTAAGGTTGCTGGGGATGGCACGAGGCAGCTGCTCAGCTCTTTTGTATGGCATCCATTTATTTAAAGCTTTTATGATGTAATACAACAATGTAATTTTGTAACCGACAAACGATGCATTATTTTGCAAAAGTTTTTATGATGAAATGAAATGACATTTTTGAATGTTTCCACTGCGAATGTTTATGTAAAATAACTATAAATGTATGTTTTATGTGCAATGGTTGATCAGCTGTAAGCGTCCCTAGATCAGGGCCTTACAAGTTGGTATCAGAGCCAAAGTTTAAGTGAAATGGATAAATTTTCAAATGAACCTTAACTTAAACTGAGAATGGGATAGAAAGGGAATGGGATGCCAATCTGAGTAGCTGCGTGCCATCAGGTATTTTTGTAAAGAAAACTGGTTTTATGTGCGCAGGTATGTGGTTATGTGTTGCTGATAGATTTAGATACTGATGTAGTGAGGACAGGTAATGCTTGGGGTATGAAGAGTAAAGTAAGTGGCTAATCACAACTGGCCACTATAATTAGGAACTTACTATACTTGACATAAACAAAGCTGTTTTCTTGAATGACAGTGTTGGTGTTTGAATCTTTCAGCATGTGTGTGTGAGGATGGCCGGTGGTATATCATCTAATGCTTCGCATGGTGGTGGATGTGGTGCTAAACCACGGGTTACGAGAGGAAGGCTTAGGGCCGAAGAGGTGGTTCATGAAGAACCAGAAACCCCTCATCCGGAGGGCGGAGATGAGAGTGCTAACCTGAGAGCCTCAGTGAAGGAGGCAGTTATGGAAGAAGT